>RJWH01008722.1:0-28164 GCA_004363575.1 Solenodon paradoxus
AAGTTTTCTTTAGGATCCAATTTTATTCTGTGGTTTTGTTTACTGCCTCACACATCAACACCCAACTTTTAAAAGGGGCTGCAAGAATCGAGGCAGAATGTGCACTTTTCAATCTCTGAAGTTAGCTCTTTGTGGGAAGGTTCTTCTCTGGAATGTCTGGTTTTAGAATAATGTAGAATTTCATTTGTAAAGAAAAACTCACTTTCTGATTACTTGCTTTGAAAAACTCTTTCCCCTTCATTCCATCAGATTTCTTTTTTTTGTACTTCTTGCCTGTCTTTATAATCAAAGAGACCAAAATGTCCCTTTCACTTGGCAGACAGATCGAGATGGATTATGAAAAATTAAAAAATAAAACTTGTGATGGAAAACTCAGCCACAGCTGAATAGACAAATTGATCAGTAAAAAGAAACAAGATATCTAATGTGAAACTCCTGTAGATGGAGTTTTCAATGAACACGTCATGCCAGGGAACAGATCGGGGACCCTTGCAGCTGGGATTTCGATTCTTCTTTTTCTTTTTTTTTTTTTTTTTTTAATCCGGAGATAGCTTCCCTGAAGAATAGCTCCTCTGGAGACCTTTCTGCATTTCAGGGTCTTTCATAAGCTCTCCTTGGTCACTAATTTGCTTCCATGGTGAGCTGACTTGCAAATACCACAAAAATAAGACATTGAGCATGTGGATGGACAGATTTTTAAACATTCATAAATGGACTTTTTGGAAAAAAAATAGAGCAAAATTAAAAAAAAAACCCTTATGGCTTATTGATGCCATAAAGAAATGTCATACAAAATGCCGAGCAAAATATTGGAAAAGCATAGATCAAAAACTGCCCTGTTTAATATTTTGCTTATTCTAACCTTATACAATATTCTAACCTTATCACATGCACATTTCTTCAAAAGAGAACAATATTTAAACCCAAGGCAAGACTTCCCAAAGCAGATTGAGGCCATGAGAAAACATAAACCGTCAGATCTTGATTAATCAGATTTTTAGATCTTATCTATTATGATTTTGTTATTCCAAAAATGAACAACACCTGATATAATTAGTCATATCAACTCATGTCAAAGCAGTGAGACCTGAAAAACTCAGAGAAATTGAGTATTTTTCTGAATATCTATGTAACTATACAACATTTTATATATAAACAATTTGCAAAGCATTACCCTAAAGACAGAATTTTTCTTTTTCAGTGACACTGACCAAGAGTAAATCCTTCAAGCAGAAGAAATATAGTACAATTATTACTAACTAAACAAGTACTATTTTTAATAGAACTTGGAAAGTATCTAGTTAGAGGGAGCACATTTTAAACATTTCACAATCAAGCCAAACATTTTTACAATAAAAAAAGCGACAGTAACTTTTCCTTGCCTTTTACTTAGACATTTTAGGACATGCTAGTCACTACATTACCAATCATAAAAGATATGAAATTCAGTAACCCTACTCTATTTTTATTTCAAATAAATAAGGGTCATAAAACATCCTAATATTGCCATATTTTAAAATAAAATTACAGCTACCTTCCAGCACTACACATAACAATTTATTGCACCTGAATATTTACTTCAGTTGAATCAAGTCCATCTGTTTCAAATAAACTTGAAAGACATTTGTTTTTTTAATCTAATCTCCCAGTTAAACAATATACTAATTAGTCTCATATTTCATAAAAGTTACAAGGATGTAATAGCAGCTTGTAAATTGCCTTGCACTGCATAATACATGATTCAGTAAATCATCACAAAGCATAAAATAATGAGCAAGACCAAAGACTGGGTAAAAATTAAACTATAAAACACGATTTCAAATAAATTTATCATTTGATCTTTTTTAAAGAAGTTATGACTAGACATCTAAAAATAAAAGGAGAAAATATTGTCTGTGAAAAGATAGCCCATTTCGTTTGGGCTGCAGCCATCTTTGGAAAGGGTAGAAATAAACAGAGAAAGCAGGACCCTGCAGCCACAGATTTTCATTCTTAAGAGGAATTATTAGGCAACCATCCAGTTCAGATTTGATTACATATAAAAGGTCTCTGTTTCACATGGAGGAGGGAGGGGGACACGCGATCAGGGTTATAGGGGGAACAACGTAAGTAGCACTTAATCACTAACAAAATTAGAAATCAAACTGAATTTTACTCCTCATAGGTGACAAGAAAGCAGAAGAGGTATTTACTTGCATGTATATATTTACAACCTCCTTAAAATATTTTCCATCCTCATTTCCTTCCATGAAATTCCCTGGTATTTCAGAAATAGGTAAGATTAACCCAAGCATACCATTTGAAAACCTTTCCCGAATGTGCCTTCTATTCTCTGTATTCCTTGAGTTCTGATCGCTAAGGTACTCTATGTCTAAATGAGCGACTATTTGTCAGTATGCACAGACACAGCTTTCTGCCTCCTCCTCTCAGGAAAGTCTATATATAATGCTGATCTTTTTCCATCTAGGCACAGATACATCAAAAAACTCTTACATTTTCTAAGTGTCTTAGACAACAAAGCAGAGACAAAGTTCTATTTTTAAAAGAGAGAATAAACAGAAATTTCAATAAAAATACCATGAGTATTAATATTGATAATAATCTAAGGAGATCTATATGTGATTTTTTTATATTATTTTTCATCAAATCAAATATCTTTTTTAAACATATACCATCAAAATCAAAATAAATCACCCCAATACCAACAGAAAACCCTATTCAGATATCAAAATGGTCTTACTAAAATACTTGAAACTACCCACCCAATGTTGGAAAATAACAGCTTTTGAAAATTGTGTACATACGAATTATACTAAAAACCTCTCCCAAGTTCACTTAATTTCATTTATAACATCTGAAAACACAGTAACTTCTTTAATACCCTGGTGCCCCCTTTTGGTGTAGACAGATCAAGGCATTTTTTCCAATTAAAAAAATTATATACACTGTATTCATTCACAAGACAGTAGTGTTTAACTTGGGAAATGTTGATTCACACTGCAGATGCCTCATGGTTATTAGAGCTTTTGTTCTGCCTTTACTATTACCAGTTATTGATCTAAAACATGTGCAAACAAACAAAGCTAACCCTTTGAGTGGGAAAGGAAAGGCGTCCTTTCCGTTAGACAACTGGCATAACACCACCCAGATTCCTCAAGTTCTCATCCCAGTCTTCATGGTAAATAAGTGACCCATTACCTTTGCTACAGGACATTCAATGGCTCGCTGACGGCTGCATTCAGAAGATATTTTTTTGTCTTCGATACATTTATGCTGTATGTCTGTCTATCATCCTGAGGAAAGAAAGGCTGGTGAGCATGTCTAGATCCCAAGGTCTATTGACAAACAGCAAGCCCAAGCTGGAGAGTCAGTCTGGTAAACAAACATTGTCAAAGGGAGAAAGAAAAGTTAACATTTTACCAAAATTTAACCAAAATTTAAGAGAAGAAAAAAAATTAAACATCCTTACGACTTTTCATATGTTAGAGCTGGTAATTATGCCTCAGAAATAAGTTCTTTCCACGTTCAACAGCACTGTGTGAAGAAGACGAGCTGATTTCCAGCAGGGATATTGAATCCTTCCATCTGAAGGACCAATCAAGTGTGAAGTACAGTACAGTTTTAGGTTCAATTGAAAGGAAAAAGCTTGACTACTAGTTCATAGCATGACAACTTTCATGGATTAGTTCAGACCCTATTCTCCTCCCTGAAAGGGTATCACAGCATGAGGACAGTTTTCAATGCACTAAACTTTAATAGCTGAGTGGGGGAGCCAAAGCTTCCCTTTGGTCTCTATAGAAACAGTATAGCCAAAAAGTGAGGCAAAATTAAGGTCTTTGGTCTTAGGTGCTGTATCTCCCGTCAGAGGTTCCTTTTCACAAACACACTTTGGCCCTCATCACATGTACACTCTTTGGGGGCTACTGTAAAAGGGAACAGGGAAAACCTACTTCATTATTTTCCCTTCTGAACTCCACACAGGCCGCCACTTCAATGAAACACCAGCGTGCCAGATGTGTGGTTCCCAGTGTCAAAGGCAGGTGGAAGCATCTCTAAGGAAACACTTTGCTCTTTGTTGTGTTGGTGGTGGTGCAGTGGTTGACAGAAAGCACTCCCCGCTCCTCTTGGTGACCACAGCCATGTGGCTGCAGCGGGAGGGACAGCCCCTCCCCTTCCGGTCTCCCTCTGCCTTCCCCAATCATTTGGCCCTTGGGGATTTTCCCAAAGCAGCCTCCACAGCCTTTCCTGAAATGTTCCCCACGCTTACCCCTGCATCATAACTGCTTTGTCCCATGAAAGAGGTATTTCAAGAGCACTGAAGAGCTCATAAAGGGGGCACAAACCAAACACTTTCCTAAGAATTGACCATACTCAAATTTTTCTGATCAGATTTCCCAAAGACATGAAAATCTTAAAACTCAAGGGTTTTCATCTGACAAAGTTTTTCTTCCTGCTTAAGTCAGCTGTGTCTGAACCTACTGAAAGCATTGCTTTCACTGTTTTCTTTCTTCCTAGTTCTAACTTCATATCCAGGTTTGGGATTCATTTAGTAATAAGAAAATGCAGACTTCTCTTCGGTCTAAAAAAGGGTACTCCAAACATTCAGTGAAAAAGATCCAGGGCTCCTTTTCCTGGAGACTTACAACCAGCACAATAGGATGGGCACTGGAGAGATACACTCATGCCTTAAGTAGGACGGATGGGTTCAGATACTGATGAGAAACATTGCTAAAAACCATGATTTAGGGGATATCAGAATGACTTTCTTCAGTAACGCTTATTGATGGCATGAGCGTAGAACCGGCTTGGAAAGGTATCAAGCCAAGCTTTAGTAACTATTGGTAGAATCAATCCCATAGTTGAAGTACCCTCATCTAAAACTTCACATTCTTGTGATGCAGTAATACTACAATACAGCTCCTATTTAGCACCTGACCTTCTAGAACAGTCAGGAAGCAGCTCAAAACATTATTTTTCCTCCCTTCTGGTCCCAGGTCGCAAACCTGGGTCTACGACTTTCATAGCCTGTGTTTTAACCACCTGAGCCACAGGGTGGAGGGCCTCAAAAACTTTTTATGGGGAAGAACAACCTGTGGTTATAGACTATTGAACAACATGGCCAAAAACGACAGGCCGCAGAACTACTCCGAATGTGAGATGACCACCAGGGTTACCATCCAAAAGGGAACCGACACTCTTAAGTCGTTAGCAATGTCTAGTAAAGGTAACTTCTCACATCTGAAAGGCAATCAGCATAGGAAAAGCAGCAGAAGAGACAGACAAGAAATGGGCAGGGGCAGCAAAATATTGACAGCAGAACAAACAAGATTAGAAATAAGAATGGAGAGGCTATGGCAACAGTGGCAGGAACAGCAAGCACAAATCACAGTAGTAAGAAGCAGTGATGCCCACAAGTTTCTCAGACCATCCCAATGAATGCAATAGCACAGTCTGGAGCAGAGGGGACATTTGGCGCATACAGAGCAGACAAAGTCACTCCTGTATACCTGTCTCACATCCATATATAGTTACATTTATGGAGCGCCATATTTAAGAAAGCATGGAGAAGTAGAGGATCTGGTAGAAATCTTTTTGTTGACAGCCATTTCAAAATTTCAAGTTGGTATATAAATCTCAAAGCACCTTGAACATTTACTTATCAGTTCAGACAGGCTTACTCCTCTGCAGGTGGTAAGTAACTGAGATATATCTGGAATATTTGTGATTCACCAGTTTAATTTATTGGTTAGAATTATTCCCAATGTTGATTATTATTTTTAAACTGTTTAGCACTGAGTCATGCACAGAGTAGGCGTTACATAAGTGTTTGCTGAATGGATGAATAAAACACGAAAAGCATAAATAATAAGATAACCAAGACGGGTTCCTTTGGACAGAGCTTTTAAATAAGTATTCATTCTTGTGTTCGTTAATTCAAACAGTATTTATGGACTGGGGAACACACAGAATGGATGTGTGTATGTAGGCATGTGTATTAGCGAGTGCTGGAGTTGACAAAAGTTAGCATGCTGTATGGTCAAACCCTGTTAGCATCCATAAATTTAATATCCATGTGTCATATCCATTAGACTAATATCAAAATACAAATGACCAAGAAACACTTGCAGAAATTCATCTTCACTAACATTTCAAAAACAATCATCAAAATGATGAGATACATATTAATAATTACCTGTAATGGAGTTTCTATAGGAAGACAAGCTGCCTTCCAGGGGGAAATTTTGTCAAGCTTAAAGGCATGCATTAACTCTTGGTCTCAGCAATTACCTTTCTAGGAATGTATCCAAAGGTAATAATTAATGATGTTCACAGAGATTAAACTGCAAGGATTTCATTGCAGTATTATTTGTATTCATAAAGCACAAAGAAACTGAAACATGGGCTTGGAGCACATTACGCTGTATGCATACAATGAGACGTTACGCAACTCTTGGAAACCACTTTTTAGAAAATGTTAACAGAAGAAATAATCTAACAATAAAAAGAATATTAGCATGGAAAGATGTTCAAAAAATACTAAATAAAAAACTTTTAAAATATCTTTTTTGATTTCGATTCTCTAAAGTAATTCAGATGTATAATGATTCAAACAAAATTGAAGAGAGTTGAAAGTTAAAATTCACCATGGTACCAGAAATAAACAGTTAGTAGTTTGGTATACATTTCTCCAGACTCTTCTTCTTTTTCTTTTTTTTTTTTTTGGCATATACAAATGTAATCAGCAAGTTCAATCAACAGAAGTCATGGAATGCAATCATCAACTACCCTAGCAGTATCTTCCACCGTCCCTGTTCTTGCCTCTTTAAATAACAAAACACAGTTTTAAATAATTCCTTAGGATTGGTATTTCCTGTAATCACTAAAGCTTTCACATTAAAGTTAAAGTTACTCCTTCTACCCCAGCTGGAAGCGCTACAGGTAAGGCAGCTACCTGAGACCTCTAACCCTTCTTCATACCTGCTAACGACAACTTTGGGTCATGTTTATAGGAGCTATTGCAAAATAACATACAGCAGGTCTCAGTTAAATCTGACTTCGAAATATACAGGGAATTTTCTTTTACTGTCAATAGGTCTCACAGATTGCATGGCACTTAAGACTGAAAAGGTACTTGCCATTTATTTCAAATTCCCATTTCATTGGGCATCCTGTATTTTACTTGTTATATCAGCATTTGTGGTTCAGAGACAGCAAGGGAATGAAAAGAGGTAAGGGAGGCAGGGAAGTTCTATCTTCACTGGAAGTGCTGTAAATTGGCGTTACGCTCTCTGGGCCCAGCAGGTGTTTAAAGCCAACCTTTTCGTGGACAGCTTTTGTGATTTCACGGATGCTTTGGAGACCCCTTGTTGCAAAGGACCGCTGGCCTGCAGGTCTTTCATTTAAGTGTGGCCCCTGTCTGATTCCTGGGGCACACTCACACACCCCTTGTTCTGACAGCTTCTGGGAGCATAGGCACATCCTACACGGCAGCAAGACGCTTTTGTCCCTGCTGTTTTGTGCCTTGCTGCCTCCGTCCAAACTTGTTACTTACTAACCTGCCACACCAACACTCTGCTATCTGCTATGGTTCCTCGAGCCAGCTCTCTTCAGTCTCCACCATCGCGAACCTTCCTGACTCTCTTCACACTGCCCTGGCAAGCCTGGCAGCTGTCGAGGTACTCTTCGTCAGCATTAAGTGGAAACTTACTCCCCATGCTAGGTTTCAGCCCACCCTGTCATTTTATCAACGATATGCTTCTTTTAAATTGAGGTCACCATGGTTTGCAACACTGAATATATTTCAAATTTACAGCTTCCCCTTTGACAGACCCCACCATGCCTGCCACCAAAGGTCTAGCTACCGTCCACAACCATCCCGATGAGCCCCTTCACCTGTTCCACTCACCTTCCTAATGATATTCTTCATAGCAGCTTCCTTCCACTCCACAAGCACAGGCTGTGTTTAGTTCTCATGTTCTCCTAAATCAGCTGCTTTTGACTTTTTTTTTTACCGTTATCCCATGAGACCTCTATTTCAAGAATGATAAACCATCTTTCCCAGCTTCATCTATCTGGGACAATTCAGGCCAATTATGACATACCCAGGAATCACTCTACACATAAAGAGAGTTCAAAAACCGAAAAGTGACTCTTCTGGAATGTTCTATAATGTTCTGCCCTGTGGGAGGGACCATACTGATAGTGGGTTTGCCTAAAAGGGAGGCCTGCCCACAGTGACTGTGGTACCTCCTTAAAATACGTGGGGTAGTCAACATAAGTCCTCAAGCTGAGCCCAATCCCAATAAGCTGGCCCACCTTTCCTAAACTCACCTTGAAACAGACGACAGTTTCAAATAATGTAAGCAAAATTCTTCCCGCAGACTGAGTACTGTAATGGAGAATGACTACTAAGAGCTTGAAAATGCCTTTGGAAAGCAGTCATCTCAGACGGTGTGGCCATGACACTGTAGTTCATAATAACAGAGCACATCATCTGAACAGTTACCATGTAGAAGAGAAAACAAGCCCTGAACATGGACTCCCAACAACCCAGGGATCCTCCTGAGAGCAGCCATATCAAATAGGGCCTGCCCTGAACAGTGTGCTTAATGAAGGCTAGGACAGCTTGACTCAGAACACTCTATTTACAAGCAGACCTCTCCAGTCACGTAGAGTTATTAACTGCCTTTTCAAAAGAGAAGAAACAGGGAGAGAAAGAAGCAACACTTTTTAATAGGAGGAGGAAAAGGAGAAGAGGAAGAAGCATCTTTATTGATTTGTTTGTTCACTTACTGATTTATCTTGTTTTTTCACCCCAGACCTGGATGTTCAGGCTTTACATGATTCACATGTCAGTGTCTCAGTCACCGGAGTCACCAGGGTGCACTCCCCTGACTGTTTAACATTCCTTTATATGTATTTCCAACTTAACAAACCCAAACAAATTCCCCAAATTCCATTTCCTCTAAAGCCTATTCCTTCTCCACTCTTCCTTATGTCAGCAGGTAAAATTCTCGCTAAAGTCAGAAAGCTGGGAACGCTTTTATTCTCATGGCTTCACTTGCCATCTGTGGGCTATTCTCTGTCAAATCCATCGCTCTGAGTGTGCAAAGACAGAATACAATGAGTCACAACACTCCCCATTACTTGAAGCAAACACTAGCGGGCAGTGGAACTGCCACATCAGAGGGCAGCTGTGTTTCACTTCTTGAAAAATGTCCCACCAGCTTTTCTCAGGGGCTGCCTCATTTCACATTCCCACCAGCTAATGCCTTTCAACATTTTTTGCAGGGGCTTATTAACCAGTTGTACATTTTCTTGAGTGAAGTATATATTCCAATCTTTTCCCCATTTTTTGAAAACCTTTCATTGGTGAATAACTTAAGATTCGCAGAAGAGTTGAGAACATATCTCTTTCTTTCCCTCATTGGGTCTTCAACCCATTTCCACGACACACTTCATTAACCATGGTGCATTTATCAAAACTCAGAAACTATCACGGGTGCTGTCCTATTAACTGCAGATTTCTATTTAAATTTTACCAGTTTCCCCAATAACATCCTTTTTCTGTGCTGGGGTCCAATAGAAGATAGATAGCACATTGCACTGAGTCGACATGATGCTTTAGCCTCCTCCGGACTGTGACAATGTCCATATTTCCTTGTTTTTCTTGACCTTGACAGTTTTGAAGCGAATAGCTCACTCATTTCACAAACTATCCCTCAACTTGGGTTTGATACTTTCTCATGATTACGCTAAAGCTAGGGATTTGTGTTTTTTTTTTTTTTTCTTTTGGAAAGATAACACAGATGAAGTGATCTTTTCATTGCCGGTATCTGGGAATACTTGATATAATAGCCACAGGACTGAAGGAACTATAATTCTAATCAACAGCATGGATGAATTTCACAATAAAGATCCTACAAAACATATTCATAGTGGATGATTTCACAAAATAATCTTGTTTATGTGATTAAAAATCAAGAGCATGATTACCCCAGGGATAGTTGTGAGTAGGAGTCAGAAAGAGGACTTTTTTTTCCCCTTTTTTAAAGTAAAGGCACAAGCAGAAATAAAAGCAAGTAGGTAAGCAGGCAGGAAGAGAGAAGAGGAAGAAACATTTATTTATTCGTTTCTGGGTTCACACGCTGGCACAGCCAATTACTGGGCTATTTATTTGATCTTGAGAAACTGCTCCAGTTTCAGCTTCCTCATGTATAAAATGAGATAACATTCTTAAAATAGAGTTGTAGGGATTAAGTTATATAATGGATGAGAAAAAAAGTGATATTAATTTCCCCCAAAGCATAGAGCATGTAATGATAACAGTATGGATCTGGGTAGATTGCAATGAGAAGAGAAAGAATTTCACAATTCTCTCTACATAGAACCTTGGCACCAGAACAAAGAAAATAGTCATAAAATAGTATGACAAGTGGTTAAAGCTTCAGGGGAATGTGATTAATAAAAAGAGAACAAATTAAGTGCATGTGATTATGACTAAAACATAATTAGGTATGGCAAAATCTTTAGCTGTTTGCATGTATAGAATCTATTTTTCTGCACTTTAGATTTTCATATTTCTTACCAAATATATCAGAATTGGAAATTGTAAGATATGTTGAAATGTTATGATATTGGACCCTAGTAAATTTTAAAGTCTTGATGGCCTTAGGAAGAGCCCAACTGGCTATTTCAAAGTTGGAAGCAATTTTTACTCTGTTTCTTTAGGAGTGGACACATAGTTGCTGTTTGGGGTGAATATTTGCATGGTGTGGTAGGCAGCATCCCAGATGAGCCCAGTGATTCCTGTCTCCTGGTCTTTACAACCTGCATAAACTCTCCCACAGTAAACCAGGGTAGAGATCTCTGTGATGGACAGAATACAGTACAAGTGTTAATATGTTATTTCTGACACGAGGTTATAAAATACAATGACCTCCACATAGAGTTCTGTCTTATACTCACTGTCTCTTAGATCACTCACACTGGAGGAAATCAGCTGCCTATCAAGACAACCCCCAGTCTACACAGCAAGGAATCAGTCAGTGAGAAACTAACTAGCAACTCTGTGACCCAGCTCAGAGGTAGCTGCTCTCCCAGTCAAGATTTCAAATGAGACCACAACCCCAGCTGAGAGTTTAACTACAACTTTATGAGACTAGAAAGCAGAAGGACCCACCTAAGCTGCTCCTAGATTCCTGATGCCCAGAATCTGTTAATGTTGTTTTAAGTAGCTAAATATTTACAGCAGTAAATAGCTAATAGAGATGGTTAATTTCTCTATACAAACACAAAGCCAGAATCCTATTTTGGAATGGAGAACTTTGGGACAATGTGGGGTTAAACAGATTTGCATAATAATGCAACAAGTTATAAAAAAAAAAGCTTACATCTCTAAGGATTTTGATGCTGTTGACATGAAAGTGAAAGGGGACACAGATTCTTATTTTTCTCTGGTGTTTTCTCTGGAGGTAATAAGGGAGAAGGCTAATAGGAGGTCATGTGGGCATGTGAATTCTAGAAGTAATATTGTCTAAAACATTATTTTAAGCTGTTCCTCTAAGTTTGACAATTCCTTTGTTGTTCTAAACCTTAAATTAAGAGAAGGGCTTGTGATGATTCAGCCCCAGCAATGAGAGGCTGGTCAAGTTAGCCTACACACACAGAAGGCTGCAGTAACTAATGACAACAAGGACATGTTTGTCACTATTTCAAGGGAATTTTCAAAAACACATAGGGAAGAGAACCCAACGAAAGAGTAGACTAGTTACAATCGTGGAAGGTGCCAGTCTAAATTACAGTGACCTGCTTTAAAAGGGAAGGGTGAATGAACCTTGAAGACTAGACCTTGGAGAACAAAATGATGATGTTTCTGTCATCTTCATCTTTTGTAGCTTTGCACAATGTCTTGTTGCTTCTTTAATAATCAGGAAAAGTGGTTTTCAAGTTTTGGTTCTGGGTGGGCATTCTGGATTGATACCCCAGGAGTAATTCTTTTTTCCTAACAGAACACTAATTTTGATCAAGGTTCTATCCCTCCCCCATATGGTCACACAATTCTCAGTGTGATCCTCAGATTGGGACCCTCAGTATCATTGAGGAACATGTTAGAAATGTAAAGCCTGGGGCTCACCCCAGACCTACTGAATGAAAAGCTCTGTGGGTACAGCTTAGCACTGTGTTTAAAAACAAGTTCTCCAAGTGATTCTTGTGCTAAGAGAACCATTGGTCTCACAAGACCCCACTCCCTTGGTGACGAATGGTTATAAATGTTCACACCTGATTCTGGTTGATTTGAAGAGTGAACTGCTGTATAGATTCTGGGGAAAGTTTGTTGATTCCTTAAGGAAAGGCATATAAAATCATGGTTTCTCAACATTTTCTACATGTTGTTATATTTGGAACAGTTGTAGCCATCTTCCTACAAGTCTAAAGACAAATATGGCAGAGCATAGAGACGGAAAGATCCCAAGTTTTCTATGATATCACTAAAATGCTTAATCAACCTAATAAAAATCTGCCCTACCTCTCTGGTCTTCCTGTTTTGTGAAATAATCCCATTTCTGTGGACATAGACAACTTATGAGTCAAGGGGAAAACTAAGAGGAAGATACAGTGAGTGGGAACTTAGGGTGGATGACATTTACAGGTGAAATAATACAAGAGTGTTGAATGTTTGCAAAGATTCAGCTGCTCACATTCTTCAGAATTACAAGAATAACTGACCACTGAATAATAAAAGTCATGGATTTTTTTTAAGACTACATACAAATACAAGGCAGAAGGGGGAAAGTCACCCCCCTTACCCCAGCTACACATTCTTTCTGGAGTCCTATCATCTCAGCCTTGAGAGGTGCTCTCGACTTCATAGGCAACTAAGATTATAACTAAATATTGCTTGAAACTCTGCCTTCCCACTTAATTGTTCTCAAAGATAGCATTTGATTGTGTCAGATTGGTGACACTGATATAGTAACCCTGTACTGGACAGGGACAAGCCATTTAGAAGGCAGCAGAAATATCTGGACCCAGCACAGCTGGTAGGCCTGCATTAAATTGTGATGGTGCCTCGTCCAACACAATGTGACTAGAATAGTAAATGTTTAACAACGTAAGCTAAAGGAACAATCATGCCTAAGGCAGAGAGAAACATCAGATAAAGTAGCTGTGTGAACAGCAAGTTTGGGGATGTCATTGATTTTTTTTTTAATTTCATCCAATGTAATGTTCCTTTAACCAATTGTTCTACTGGTACTGAATTTTAATAGTCAATAGGAATTTATTTATCCCACTGTACTACTGAAAGAAATAAAAGCTGGCAAAAGATTGGGCCTCAAGGTTGACTGGTATCACTATTTCACAAGGACTATTTTCAACCTAGCAGGTCCAGAAACTCTGGAAACATCTCAACAACGTATTTTTCTGGAGGTAGAGTTCACATAACATAAACTTAACCATGTATTTAGTACATTCACAATGCTAGGCAACCATCATGTCTATGTAGTTCTCAAACATTTTCTGTATTCCAAAAGGAAAGTCTATGCTCATTCAGCAGTTGCTCCTCATTCATCCCTTTCCAGGGCCTGGAGGTCAATAATGTTTTAATGATCACGATGAAAGCATGGATTGTTATATGTTATGATTTTCAATCCACTGCAGTCAATATTCTTGTTGGTGTTCAATTATTGTGCATTTGGGCAGGCTAGTCCTTTCAAGTTGACTCCTGAATCCTTTTGATATGACCTTTGTAATCTCTGATAGTTACTGTCTTATAGTACAACAGGATGTTTGAGGTCCATCTTGTCCATTTTATAATCCAAACCAGCAATCAATCATTCCTCCAATAAGCCGTTGATATGATCTAATGGGAAAATTAGAGACCATGATACTAACAATGCTCATTGCTACTGGGATTTCATTATTTTAAAAACTTCAGTAAAAAGAGCTAGGAAATATGGATCTTTTAAATAAGTGTGAAATAAATTGTAAGGTCTTACTACATATCCATTTCAAATTTAAATTTGTAAGCTTTTAATATAATTGTATACTTGTATCTCTCTTATCTTGAGAATCTTGGATCCTCATGATATTAACATCATTACATCCTGTATAGTTTCAAAATAACAAAACTTCTATTACTACCAACAAAAAAATTACTTCCTATAGTCTAATATTTCTTCCTGATTTTTTCTGTCCTTTGGATATATTCTACTAGGGATGTACAGTCAAAAGAATGTGTTTTAATGCCACATGAAATAATTTTTTTCTCTGTATGGTTATTATATATTAGCTAGATTTTCTTTAAATTTTGATAGTTACATTTGACTTAATAAAATCTAAATGTATTCACTATCTCTAAATTTATACAATATGTCTATTCTCTTCCTAAAAGATGATCTCAGGACATTTTAAGCCCCACTTTCCCATCTTAAATAATTTTGTTTCCATTTTTGCTTTTCATATGTCTTAAATGAGTGATTCTTATTACTTCCTGCTGAATCACAGACAGCATTGATAATAAGATACACCATTATCTTGTCACTTCAAAAAATTCTGCGAATTAAATCATGACATGTCAGCATAAAAAGGTGCATCTCAATTTCATAAATATTGAAAAGTTTTTTTTAAGTGCATCTTACTATATGCAGCATTATACATAATAGGCAAGAATTGCAAACAATCCAAGTGCTCATTTTCAGGTGAATAAAGAAGATATGGCATATATTCACAGTGGAATACTACGCATCCCTGAAAAAGAAGAAATTTTGTCATTTGTGAGAACATGAGTGGAACAGAAGGGTTCATGCTAAATGAAGTAAGTCAGAAAGAAAGACAAATGATCTCAGCCCTAAGTGGAATATAAGGAAACAAAGCAAATAGACAAACAAAACAAAAACAAACCTTGACATTGACAATAGAACTGAGGTTACCAGTAGGGAAGGGGCTGGGGTACAATGGACAGTAGTGGAGACCTTTGGGTAATTTGGTGGTGTGCATGGAACATTGTCAAATATTGATGAAGAGTATACCTAAACATATGGGCTTATATTATTTTGTAACTCAAAGTTATCTCAATAACATTTTTTAGTGGTACCTTACAAGCAATTAAATCTGATATTATTTCTATTTGATAGAGTGAATCATTGTTTAGGTTTAAGCATATTTACAAATTTCTTTGTTCTCAAATGTTAAATGTTCTTCCTTTTAAGTTAAATTTCTTTTTCTGAAGTACATATTTGGTAATTCTTTTAGTGTAGATTTGTGAGTGGTTAAAAAATCAAGGTCTATGCCTAAAACATTAATTTTAAAATATATATTTACTTTTATAATACTTTTAAATTAAAATGACTTAAATCTCTACTCAGGTGTAAGTTTCATGCCGTTGACTGTACAAATATTAAGTGTACAGGTAGGTGAATATTTTACATATGTATACACCTTTATAATCACTTTTCAGTTTCTGAAAATGATTTAAAATAGTACAGAACTCTAGTTTGAAGTTACTTTTGGTGACTTTGGTGATATTTTTCCATCATCATATGCTTTCAGTTTTTATTCTTGTTAAGTCTGCTATTCATCTAATTGTTGTTCCTTGGAAGATAATTCATCTTTTCTCGTGGTTGATGTTAATATAATTTTGTCTTTGGCATTCAAGATTTTATAAATGTGCCCAGATGTGAATTTATTTTGCTTTTCATTATCAAGATTTGTGCTTCCTAGATCTGAATATTAATATCATTCGTCACAACTTAAAAATCGTCGGTCATTATCTTCTTAAATATTGATTCATCCCTAGTCTCTATATTGTCACTCTCTGGAATTACATTAGATATATGTTAGACCTTTTCATTGTATCTTCCATGTCTTACACTCTTTTCAAGAAAAAGGAAGTAGGCAGGAATGCAAGCAAGTATGCAGGCAGGAAGAAAGAAAGAAGGAAGAAGCACTTATTTATTTATTTATCTATTTATTTAGTCATTCATTTTGATTAATCCCCCAGCCCCGGTCACAAATGCCAGTCCTTGGGATGTATGTGGATTATGCCAGAGTCATAGACTTAATGCCTGAGCTACCAGGACTTCCCTTCCATGTCTGTTTTAAAAGCAAATTCATTGAGAGGTAATTAACACATTGAAATACACCCATTTTAATTGTACAGTCCTTTGAGTTATAACCAATGTTTATACCAGTGTAATCATCACTATGGTCAACATATAGATCATTCGCATCACTCTGAAAATGTTCTCTGTGTTCTTTTCCAGACATTTATCTTATTCTGAGTCCTAGGTACTCACTGACATGCTTTTAATCAATAATTAGTTTCGACTTTTCTAGAATTTCGTATAAATGGAATCATACACTATGAACTCTTTCGTATCTCTCCTTTTACTCACATATAATTCCTTTGTGATCCATCCATTTTAAGGTAATTATTAGAAACCTCTTTCCTTTTATTGCTGAGGGCTATATCATTATATGAATATGCCTCAATGTACTCATCAATTTGTTTGTTAATGAGTATTTAAGTTGTTTCGAGTTTTAGGCTATTATGAATTAAATGTCTATGAATATCCATGTGTGGACATATGTTTTTATTTACCTTAGGTAAATAGCTATGAGTGGGATAGCTGGGCTTCATGGTGATGTATATATATAAATTATATATTAATACATGATATATACACATATTTAATTTCATATGAAAATTCCAACTCTTTTCCAAAGTATCACAGCAATTTTCGAAAGTTTTTTATCCTTGTCACACTTGGTATTACAGTCTTTTTAATTTTTCCATCCTATGAGATGTGCAGGAGTATATGATTGTTATTTTAATTTGCAGTTCCCTGGTGACTAATGATGTTGAGCATCTATTTGTTTTCATTGGCCATTTTTATATCCTCTTTTGGTAAGGTGTCAATTTAAAAAACTCATCTACTCTTTTAATTGAATTGTCTTATTAATTAAGTGCACTGTATATTCTGAATGCAAGTCCTTTGTCAGAGTTCTCTCCAGTTATGTGACTTATTACTTCATTTTCTTAATGTGCAGTTCAAAGAACAAATATTTTAAAATTTGATGAAGTGGAATTTATTAACAAATTTTTATGGTTTGTGCTTTTTGTGTCTAAGAAATCTTCGCATATTTCAATGTAGTCAATATTTTTTTTCCTAGCTTTCTTCTTGGTATTGTATAACTTTGACTTTTACCTTTAGATTTCTGATCTACTTGCATTAATTTTGTGTATGGAATCAGGTAATGATTGAGATTCCTTTTTCAAAAATTTGGATATTTAGATGTTCTAGCATATTTATTGAAAAGATTATCTTTGCCCCAATTGAACTGCCTTTTAACCATATTTTTGTGGGTCTATTTTTGGATTCTATTCTTTTCTTTCTATAGCTATCCTTATGCCAATGCCACATGTTTTTCATAGCTTTATTTTAAAATCCTTAAATCAGTAGTAAGTCTTCTGTGTTCCTCTTCAAGATTATTCTAACTATCCTAGGTTATGTTCTTTTTGAATAAAAATCATGTTTTTCAAAAAAATTATGTCAAGATTCCAATTGGGTTTGTGTTGGATGTACAGAAAATTTGAGAAGAAACGATATCTTAATAAAGACGCTCATAAGTCTTCTGATTCACTTCTTTAGGTCTTTAATTTCTTTTGACAAAGTTTTGTACTACTCAGTATAAGTCTTACACATGCCTTATTAAAAATTCCCTAAGTGTTCCATGTTTGAGGAATGCTATTGAAAATGGTATTCTTTTACATTTTATTTGCCAGTTGTTCATTGATGGTACATAGAAATGTGTGTGTCAACCATGTACCCTCTGAACTTACTAAACTCACATTTTACTTCTAGCAGTCTTTTTTATAGATTCTTTAGAATTTTCTATGTAAACAATCATGTCACCATGAACAGAGAATTTTAGTCAAATCTGTATGTCTTTTAGTTTTCACTTGCCTGATTTCACTGCCTAGCACCTCTGGTATGGGAGGTTAATCAAAGCAGTAAAAGCAGGCATCATTCATTCCTGATCTTAGGGGAAGCATTTAGTCTTTTACCACGAAGTATGATATCACTTATATATTTTAATAAATACATTTTATCAGGTTGAAAAAAGTCCCTTCTATTCCTAGTTTACTGAAAGATTTAATTTGGAATAGGTTTTTTAATTTTCGCAATTGCCTTTTATGCATTGAGATAATCTTATGCTTTAACTTCAAAAGTTTTTTGAATTGATTCTACTATTTTAAAAAGTGAAGTAAGTGGTTTACAAGACTTTTGTATGTTTTAGGAGTACAGATTCTCACTCCTTCAAATGTATGATAGCACACCAAGCCCACGACCAGAGTTCTAATAACCCTTCATCGCAATTCATTAAATTCCCCCTCTATCCTTTGCTCCCACCCATTTTCCCTTTGGTAACATCAGTTCCTTTATTCTTTTAATATAGTGAATTATACTGATTGATTTTCAAGTGATAAACCAATCTTGCATTCAGGAGATAAATTTCACTTGACCATGTTATAATTTCCTTTTCATATATTTCTGGTTCAATTTTCTAATATTTAGGACTTTTGTATCTAGAGTTTTCCATTTCTTCTTCATTTCTTATCCCTGAAGACTGCCTGTATTTTCTTGTGAGCCTATTTTTGCTTTTAAAAGAATGTTTGACATACATTATTTAGATTTTCTTAGTGTTTGGGGGATGTATGTTTATATCATGAGAATCAGGATAAAAGATATATGCTATTTTACTGTTATTACATTCTTCAATGGAAACTAATATACTGCTGCTAGAATAGAAAGCTTGTAAAGGGAAACAGTAGACACATAATGATTTAAAACATAAGATATAAAGTCAGATATTTCTGACTCCAGATATATGGTCTGCCACTTTCTTTGGAATTTCTTTTCTTCATTCAATATTTATTGAAATCCTACATGCCAGTGTATCAATTAGTGATAAGTGCTAACTATGAATAAAATACCTTAGGCTAATGAGCTAAAGAGTGACAGAGTAGAGTTGGCTGTTGTGCATAAGTCAACACTTTCTCTGATGTGTTACCACTTCCACAGAGACTTGAAAGAAATAAAGAGCAAATTCTTTGCATTTCTTAAAGAAAATATTTGTAGTAGAGGCAATAAGAAGTGAAAATTCCCTGAGGTGGGGATGTATTAGACAAATCAAGAAACAGTGTAGAGTGAAGAGTGACTAGAGAAGAGTGAGTGAGGGAGAGAAGAGTGGAAGACTGGCTCAACCTTAAGGAGGTCACAAAGGACCATGATATGGGCTTTAGACTATACACTGAGATGGGAGCCACTGGAAAGTTTATGAGCAGAGGTGTGATCCAATATGACTATCATTTCACAAGATGTCTCTGTGGCTGCTGTGTTAAGAAACTATGGTAGAAAGCAATGGTGTATGTTTGGGGAAGTAGTTGAGGGGACTATTCCAATAATCTAGATGAGTGGTGATGGGTAAATTAGACCAGGAGTACAGACCAGGAGGTAGTGAGAAATTATTATATTGTGGATATATTTTGATGGTAAAACTGATGACTTGTGTGTGTAGTATTCATGAAAGGAATCAAAGTCATCTCAAAGATTTTGGCCTAAAAGACTTGGAAAATAGAGTTATCTCCCCAAAATGAGAAAAGAGTTGGTTCAGGGTTGTAGAAAATCAAGTTTAATTTTGACCTTCTGAAATTTGAATTAAATAGTATACATCCAAATGGAGATGTCAAGTACACATGTAGATGCACAAATATTAAAGTCCATGTGTGAAGTGAGACTGACACTGAAGTTGTAAGATATGCCTCAGTTGCTACATGTGGAAAATATGGAGATTAATTGGACCTGGCTCACAATTTTTCATTCAATGAGATCACATATTATAAGTACTTAGCAAAGTTCCTGGCATATAGAAAGCATTCAAGAAATGGTATAATGGAAATTATAATAAAACTGAAAGAGTTGAGACCAGAATTTGGAGGCTCTTGGATCTCATCTAAAATTTGATGTTGTTGAGCAGGAAAATGGTATTACTATCACTGTGGAAGCAAATACTGCAGAGAGATCAAGGAGAATCAGTATTGAGAATAGGCTGCTTGATTTGATGGCAAAGAGGTCACTGGAAACCTTAAAACAGGCTGCTTCACTGATAAAGAAGCCCTATTTAATGTTATAAGGAAATTACCAAGTAACTTGTAGGTGAAGAAATAGAATGAAATAATGAAAGGCAAGAAATAAGCAAGTAAAATAAGCCTCCAAATAAAATAAATATGGAAAGGTTAATTTTGAGGTCAACTAAAATAGTAGCTAATCTCTCCAAGTCTTGCCCAGCAAGCATCTTCGGGCTCTTAATTCACTTAGTTATACAATATGTAGCCTGTGTATGTTTCGATTCCAGGAAGACTTGACTTCCTCATTATCCTCCTCTCACAAGCACACACACAAGGTTGAGCCTGCAAACACCTTGGCTCATATTCTTAGACCTGGAATGGCAACCTTGAACCATACCCCTGCTTTAATGCTCTTTTATGCTAACTCTTCTTCTAATGTTCATATCCTACAGGAAACCAGCAATTATCATCCCACCCCACAGCACGTCGTCCCTTGTGTAACCTTCTTCAGCACTTGTCTGTACTACTCATTTGGACTTTATATGCTACCTTTTATTGTTATTTATCTTTTGTGTATATCCTCTCTCTCCAAATGGATTATATGATCCTCAAGAGCCTTATTTGTCTTTATATTTCTAATAATGAGCACACAAGAAATGCTCAATAACTCTGTTGTTGATGACAGTTACAATAAGAGGAATGCTGCCATCATACTATGGCAGCCTTATCACTGTAGGGAGAGACTTGCCAAAGAAATAGAAGGCCTCATATTATCCTGACAGGGTTCTCCCCTGGGGTTGTGTTGAAGTCATAGTATTTTTTTTACTTCATGTTGGAGCTCCCATTTACCTATTTGGACATACAGCATCCAACTTTTATAATATATGCTGATATCTAAGCCTTTAACATTTAAGTTTATTTGCTTCCTGATGAAACTAGGGATATAACTCAATCTCTTGCAAATCTGCCTACTTTACTCCAAATAACTTATTCTACTTTCATGATGTATAAGTCCCAGCTAATTTCACAAGGGATTCATGTCTGTTTATCTTTTCTGTTTTAACTTTTCTCCGTTTTCCAAGGACCAGTTTTGGTCTTCCTGCTTTTGCTTAAAATTAGTCAGCAGAGTCAGAAAGCCCAGCAAAGAACAGAAGGGCCATCGTAAGTAGTGATGGGGGATGACAAAATATAAGTAACTTCATAATGATCTACATTGTCAAGTCCTTTATGATTTATAGCCTGGACCAAGGGCTGCCATAGAAAGACAGCTTCTGAAACACCTTCTTATGAGAGGGTTTTATGTTTGGAAAATGTCCCACAAAGTAAATCTGAGAATTTGCCTCAATCTGACAGGCAGAGCTTGCCTCTCACCACTGAGGTTAAAAAAGTCTTTCTACAGCTTGTCTGATCATAGACATGAGGTCATGACACACAGAAGCAGAGACAGGGAAAAATTGTTCTAGAGGCCACGATCTTTTGTAGTTTCTCAGGCCAGCACTCTGGACTTCAGTGTTCTGCTATATTGTAGTGTCCTCATTATAGAGGATGTGTTACATGATTGTGACTGGCTCTGATTGCAAAGCCATCCTTGTTCTTGACTATTTTCTGATTCTCGTTCTTAATGTCTTTTCAGCAAGTCTGTGAATGACAAAATGTCCTCCACTCATCAATAAATTTTTATTTCAGAAAATTTCAAGTATTCAGGAAAGCAGAATTATGAGTACGCCCAACTCCTTTAGACCTTTTACTTGGAATCACCAATTTAATAACATCTTACTACATTTGCTTTCTCTCTCATATGTATATATATATATATATATACACACACACACACACACATACTCATATATACATATGTAGCATACATCATGACACACATATATCACGTATGCATTATATATTTGAAAACAACTTGCAGACATAAGGTTTTACCCCTACATACTTTAGCATATATTTTCAGAAAAGCATAATCTCCTACACCATTATCATGCTCAAGAAATGGAAAAAACATTGTATAAAATCAGCTAATAAACAGTACATATCAACTTTCTCTAGTTGTCCCCAAAATTCCTTCTGTGTTTCCTTTTTCCCAATACATATTCCAGTAAATACCTGTACATTGTACTTAATTGCTATGTCTTTTTAGTCTCTTAAGACAATCCCTTCTCTGTTTTGTTTTTCTTGGCATACACATTGTAAGAGGTCAGCTAGTTTTCTTGTAGAACATTCCACATTCTATATGTCTCTGATTATATCTTCATGATGAAATTCAGGTTAAACACTCATGGCAGAAGTTCTTCATATGGGTTATTGCATATTTGTATCAGGAGGCATCTAATATCATATAGGTGATATTAAGACTAATCACTTAATTAAAGTGGTAACTATCATAGCTCACCATGGTAAAAGTGCATTGTCCCCTTTGTAATTACTATAAATCTGCAGTGATACCTAGATAAATGTGAATATCTGTTGCCCAAATTAATTTTTAAACAGTGGTTTTAGTGCCCATTGATGATCCTTGGATGAGCCTAGGTGTTGGAGGGGATGTGTAGAAAAAGGAACCCTCCTACACTGTTAGTTCAAGTGTAGAGATTGAAGACTCTTTGGAAAGTAGTATACGTATTCCTCTAACAAATAAAGATGGGTCTACCATTTTATCCAGCAATCCCTCTTCTGAGCTCTGGCATATACCAGAGGATATGAAATCTCTAATCAGAAAAAAATACATACACCCCTATGTTCACAGCAGCACAACTCACAATAGTAAGGATAGAGAAACAACTTAAATGCCCATCAACAGACGACTGAAAAAGAAGCTGTGATGAATATCTATACACATACATATACATATATATACACATATATATGTGATGTACATATGTGTATTATACTCAATGGAATTCCATGCAACTATTTAAAAAGATTAAACTGTGCCCTTTGCAACAATCTAGATGGAGGGGATCATGTTAAGTGAAATTAGTCAAAAATAGAAATACAGGTTCATTTCATTCATGTGGAATAAAATGAAATGAACAAATGAACATACATATCCCAACAAAATTAACAGGACACAGGACGAAAATTACCAGGCAGTGGGAGTGGGGAGAGAAAGAGGGAAGACACTGGATGGTGGGTGTATTGTGAAAGACAGACTGAGGTACAATTTACCTAAATTGAAGACAGCATTGTGAACAAAATAACAAATACTATTGTAAAAACCACTATTAAAATGCTGAAAAATATGAATCTTTTCTCTGTGGTTTGTTACAAAGGTGATATTTAGTTATATTCATTTGTTTTTATTTGTATTGAGTTTTGATTTTTCATCCTTTTTTACTGCATTTTCTTTTTTAATATGTAAAAACCTGCACGTGTTAAAAAGTCAAAACTATCTTAAAAGTTATCATTAGAAACCTTCTTCAGTTCCTATCCTCTATACTCAGTTTCCACTAACTCTCAAAGATATTCTTATCCTTTCTCAATTTGCTGTTTTAGGGAAAAGTAAACATGAACTTCTTTTAAGGCAAGGTGCAGACGGGAATGATGGCAAGCAGGCAGTCAGGAAGAGAGAGGAGGAACGAACATTCATCCATTTTATCATCTTGGTTCTTCTTGGTTGCTTTCCCTGACCCTACTGCTTTGTTCTTTTACAAATCTGTTTGTACTCTGTTGTCCTCAATGCCTTAAAGTGATTTCTGTCTCCCATAGTACGCAGACTATCTCAGGATGATAGCAAAGAAGTTACAAATCTTTTATTGGCCAAACAAAATGATAAAGATTTAAATCCCAGCATAAGCTACTACAGTCAGACTTAAAAAGGAACATCAAACAGTAAGAATGATTCAGTTCCTCAAAAATTGTCTAGACAGCCTGTAGAAAATATTTTCCCAAAGGTCCTAGGAATGACAGTGGGAAAGAGCAGTGTAGGTGAAGGTATACAGCTCGTCCAGCATCCGCTGTAACAAAACTCATCATTCAGAAAATTTTGGAAACTGAAATAAATTAGAATAATTACCACACCAATATTAAAGGACTTTCTGAAATGCCATTTTAGAGCTAAGTCACCCAGCTGAGAACACTTTCTTCACAATAACACCACCAAGATGTGATTAGTAGAGAATTTCCATAACATTTTGAAATCCTGTAATAATAGGTCATTTATTGGGCCGTTTTTCCTCCCCAATTACGAAGTTCAGCACAAACTGTGCCCTTTCCTTGCAGGTAGTTATACCAAGTTTAATTTTTAAAAGTACAGACAAGTATATGTGTTCCCTAGCAAGTTTTTCTCCTAAATGTAGAAGATTGAAAAGAACTTCATTCACATCAAGACTTGAACATAATGCCCCAGTGCTAGGACACCCCGTAAGGATGCTCCAAAAAGGTGTTCTAATTTAGGTGTCTTGACTTGTAAACGTGTCTGATTTCCTGACAACACGACATCGCCACAAACCACCTTACTTTTCAAAGCGTGATTCGGAAGACCCAGTCAAGAGTCTTGTTACTCAAAGTAGAGTCTGTGGACCAGCAGCAGCAGCGGGCAGCTTATTAGCAATGCAGAATCTCAGGCCCCCACCCACACCTGCTGAATCAGAATCTGCATTTTCACCAAATGCCCCTGGCGATTCCTGGTGCACATTAGTGTTTGAAAAGCAATTGTAATATGCGCATGAGAGAATCAAACAGGTCTACAGGATTGTCCTGGCAAATCAGCAAGGGGAGAGCGTCCATCACATGACTTGCTACAAGATAGGGGGAAGATAGAGCCACTGCAGAAAGCGATGGGGGAAGGAGTGGCAAGGAAAGATGACACCCAAATCAGAAATTTGGTTCTGCCAAAAGTCCAGAGAAGTTTGTTAAATCCCTCTCGCTGCAGCAAAAAGGAGTCGGGGAGGCAGGGACAGAGAAGAGGAAAGCATACAGATAGTATCGTGGAGGATGGAAGATGTAGGGGAATCTGAGCTTTGGCCTTGCTGGCAGACTCCTTGTAACTGCGGCACAAACTCGTGAGGAAGGAAGGCTTAACAATAAAGCACCACTCAGGAGCAGGCTGTGGAGTAGAGCTCAGAGGGTCTGGTCTCCAGCCCTACAGAATCCTTCCCCACCCCTTGATTGAGTCTCCAGGGATTGTGAGTTTCTGAAGACCTACACACACCTGATGATATTGGAGGCCTTGTGAAACTTTTCTACTTCTATGCAATCTGCAAGTTTCTTGATTAATTAAACCTCTTCCCATAACGATGTCTTAAGAGGGCTTTGTGCTACTGAGTGTGTGGAGGACAGGTGAAATCAAGTACCTGCTTCTAGATCTAATAGGAAATATGTACCAGTGATATGAAGAGGGGTAAGATATGCCCCCAAATTATCACAGTTTGTGCATGATTAAAACGAATTTGAGTTAAAGCCTTAAATGCAGAACTGGAAGGCACCCTTGAAATTACTTGGCATTTACCTATGATATATCTTTATTGATTTCGAATCCAAGAGCATAAGACCTCTCCACTCCCTCCAAGGAAGGGAAGTTGCCCAAACCTGAACTAAAGCATCTAAATTTGCTTTGATTTTTTATTATGCATGGTCTACAAGAGAGAGGTTGCTGGTTGGGAGGGGGAGGAGAAGGTGGAGGGTGGAGACGGAGAGCAGGAAGCCGGGAGGAGGAGAGAGTCACTCGGTGATCCTAGGAAATACAATATTTCTTAAAGGAGAACAAGGCCATGCAGATTCTGTTCGACTGTTTTCTAGCTGGAAAGAGATTTATTTCTTCTCATCTTGCAAAAATGTGTATTATTTGAGACTTTGCCCTCTCCTCTGTGATCTCTTTGAAATCCTTATTTACAATCATGGGGAGGGAGGCAGACACTTGGCCCCTGAATTTTTGATAACCCTGGCATAGAAAGGGAAGCTCGGAGAAATAGCAAGACCGCTGTGTATGCACACGAAACAGCCCGGCGTGCACCTAACTATTTCTTTTAATAGAGAAACAAGTAAATTAGTTTCACGGAGTAATACAAAACTTGGTTTCCTCCCCGCACAAAACCATGAAGATATTTATATATAATTTATCTTTCTAAGTTGGCATGTGGCAAAAGACCACTTGCTGAGCCGCTGGCTTCTCCGGCTACTTAGAGAGAATTACGTGATTAAATAGAGACCTGAGAAGTTTTGAACAAGCACTGAAGAAGAAAAGGTTTCCTCTTCAAGTCTTAATGAAGTGAGCTCACTCCTCCTCCAGCATCAACTTAGTCTTGTCTACTTTGTTTTCTCGCGGGTTAATCACTGACCGGAGCCACAGTGCGGACCACCAGTTCCCAATAAACCATAAAAGGCCGATCAGCAGCCATTGTACTTTTCTGTGAGGCTTAGCAGACAGCAGCTGAATAAACCTGTTCTAAGTCAGAACAGTCAAGCAGGGACGCCGAGGCCCAAGCGGTGCCTCGGGTGAATCCTGAGAAGCAAATTAATTGATTAGGACATAATTGATAGCATGTGCAAATACACTAACCAAAGACTCCCCCGTGCTAATTTCGGCATAATTAAATATGGGCCAGTTAATGAATAGGGTTCCGGGAAAGCACCGTGATGGTAAATACCCAATTATTGCTTACTGAATATCTCATCCTTGCTCTGTCATATGCTGGCCAATACCTCTGCTTTTGGGGTTTGGAGAAGATCCAGACAGAAAGGAAAGGAGCTAATACACTGTGATTCCTCGGAATGAAGCTTTAAATAAAGGCTGTTCCCAGTGAAATAGGCCCGGAAAGAAAATTACTTGGCAAGGCAGGGAAAGGAGGACACACACAAAAACACATCTCCACCTGCCAGGCTGGAGCCTCTGGCAAGCTGCTAGAAGGCTGCAGAACACACTGGGGCCACCAGTCAGAGGCTGCTGGCTGTCTGAGGTCCTCTTCTATTTGCCCTTTTGCTCAAACGGGCTTTGAAAATGACTGCCCAGGTTGGCTGTCCCGACAGGACGGCGCCTGCAATTCAGCAGCCTTCCCACAGTCTCAGTGCAGGAGCAACTCCACGAAGCAGGGTTGGACATGACCTACAAACTCCACAGGTGCCACAAATAAAGCAAATATTCCCTGGTGAAAATAAATAACGCCTCTAGCTAGCTAACAAGCCTGCGTGACTGGGCGTGTGAAGTCACGGCCTCAGTCTGCAGAGGGAATGGCAAATGTCTAAATTGTGCCATGTTTTTCTCATGAGAAGCTTTGAAGTAACCTTTGAAGATGGCAGAGACAGTCCCCTTTGTGCTCATAAACCAAAGTGGCTGCCCCCATCATCACACCCTCCCCTGCCCCTGAGGCCGATTTAGGTGAGTGGAAGGGGAACACTTTCATTTCCTACTATCAAGGACAAAGACTTTCTTTGGAGAAGTCTCAGATCTGTGAGAGTTCATTGTCACTAAGAGATGTTTATCTTCGCAAACAGGAGCCTCTTCTAACACGTTTCAACTGCTTGTCACCAATTGTGTTGTCAACGAGTTCAGGCTTTCCAGTGTAGTCACCACGGGTTTGTGTGCAGAGGTAAGAGGAGGCTTCTCCATCTGCGCTGGTCACTTTCTTTTCCCCAGCTGGCATCAGTGTGTCATTTCTATTCTCCACACCCTGGGAGTTTCTGACAGCTAAAGCCACCAGATAAATGATCATTCTGGAAACATGTGTGATGTGCGATATGGCAGAGAAAGCAACCAGCCTTGGATTGGCCCTTTGTATCATTTTAGATCTTAGAACATGGGCGTGCATGTGGCTATGCATCCTCTATACGTCTTCTTTCAGCGGTCCTCATGTGCTCCCTATCAACCTTCAAGGTTGTTGATTGCAGCCCGGAGCATCCTAAGTATCTGAATGAACAGCGTTCTGTTTTCAGGGCCTGTACCTTCACCCCGTGGCAGAGGCCTGAGCGTGCCATGTGCCTGCAGAAGAAAAACAACTCTTCAGAGGTGGCCTTCCAAACTAAATTGCACTTGGGGAAAAAAGTCACACAGAATTTTAATCCGACTAGCAGAGAATCTATTTACATGCTTC
>RJWH01008723.1:0-28159 GCA_004363575.1 Solenodon paradoxus
GGGCGGGGCGTGCGAGTGCGGGGGGGCGGGGCGTAGGGAGCGAGCGGGTGGGAGCGGTGGGCGGTGTGCGGGGCGCCCCAGGACTGATGAGGGGCTTCGGTCTAGAGCGTGGAAGATAGTCCTGGATGGGAGTAAGGAAAGGTAGCAACCGAAGTCCAGACGGGGACACTTAAGGGTGCTCTTAAGTTCTGGGCCTTCTTGGTTTTTCTGTTTCTGTGCGGCTGTCTCTGTGTCTCACCCTCCTTCTTTCTTGTGGGACGCGCCCTCTCCCTTCGGGCCCTGCGGTGTCCTGCCGCCCAGTCCTCGTGATTCTCTGGCCTTCTCTGGGCCCGCGGGCGGTGGCTCAGCCTCTCCCGTCCCCCCAGGGTGCGCCTTCGTGAAGTACTCATCGCACGCAGAGGCACAAGCCGCCATCAACGCGTTGCACGGCAGCCAGACCATGCCGGTGAGTGCGGCCACCCCTGGGGGGGGGGGGCGGGGCCATGGACAGGGACAGCAGAGGGACAAGACACCTCCCCACCTTCCAGACCTCCGCAGGGCCCCGCCTGCCCTGGCTCGGGCCACGCTGTGTCAAATGCATGCGCCCTCACAGCTTTCCCATGAGACAAATTATCCCAGTTTTTCAAACCAGGACCCGGGGTGTAGAGATATTAAGGACCTGGCGCGAGGACACCAAGATAGAAAACACTCAAGGTGGTGTTAAGACAGTCTCCAGGGGTAGCGCTCGTGCCTACCCTCCCAGACCCGTGGCCCCCCAGAGAGAAACCGGTGGCCCCAAACCTGGGGCATGGACGGCTGGGAGCCAGGACCACTGGGGCAGGTGGTCTCACACACTGTCCCGGCTGCAGGGAGCTTCATCCAGCCTCGTGGTCAAGTTCGCCGACACCGACAAGGAGCGCACGATGCGGAGAATGCAGCAGATGGCTGGCCAGATGGGCATGTTCAACCCCATGGCCATCCCATTCGGAGCCTATGGCGCCTATGCACAGGCAGTAAGTGGGGGAGCAGCTGTCGGGGTTGGGGGTGGGCAGCGGTTCTCCAGCTCACTCTTCTCAAAGGCCCAAAGAGCAGGCACACCTAACTATGCCGACAAGAGCCCTGCTCCCACCCTGGGGAGTGAGGAGTGATGGGGAATGAACCCAGCAAGTGGAGGCCAGAGGGATTAGAGAAAGCTGGTCCAGTCCTGGGTGGCTGCCTGGTGGAGGTGGATTGCTGTCCTGATTTTTAAGGGAAGGAACTGGAGAGAAGACCCCCAGGCAGGGAAGCAAGGGGACTTACCCTAAGCATTGCCCTGCTAGTCAAAAGCTAGGAAGCACCACTTGGAAGTGGGAAAAGCCACTGAGGTCTGTTGTTGTCACCACCTCACCCCTGCCCCACTCTTAGAAAGGTGAGCCAGGCCATCTGGTCGAGTCACTTTGTAGGGGTCTTGTGAGATAGCCCAAGGCCCTCCACACCCACACTTCCCCTGTAGTCTCCCCTGGCTCCGCTTCAGGCTGCTGGCCCACTAACTTCTTTCTACAGCGTGCGCTGCTCTACAAGCGTCTGTTCTGGGCTGCCTTCCAGACTTGTAACCACCACCCTGGTATGGATGGCACTGAAGTAGGCCAGGGCTCTGGTTCTCAAAACGCATGCCCACCTCATTTCTCCAGCAGTGTATGCACTTGACCAGTTTCAGAACCACCTGCTCACCTTCGTGCCTGGGGTTCTGCTCATGGCTTTTCTGTCACTTACCCAACAGACTCCAGGCTAAGAACATTTTGGATAGAAATCCATGTTGAGTTAATTCTGTAGAGGTTCGTGGAACATGTCTCTGGAGCTTTGGGTGTCGCCTGCATGTATGGAGGCCTTTCCCAGGGCAGACCAGCATCCACGGAGCCAGGCCCCCCACCCTCTACACCAGCTTCAGACGCCGTCTTGCTTTTGAATAGTTCTCTCTGCCATAGGGGTGGGTTGGGTTGGGGTTGGCTCTAGCGGCCCCTGAGAACCAGGGCAGGAATGGGCCAGGCCTTAGGTGCTTTGGAGCTCGGGGAGGGAGGATGTGTCTGAGCTCTCTGGAGCTAGCAGTGTGGGAGACTGGGCCCCTCCATGGGAGACTGTGAGCCGCTTGGTGGGAGGGCTGCCCCCCTGGAGGCGCATGATATTTTTTCCATTCCCTCTGCCCCAGCTGATGCAGCAGCAAGCGGCGCTAATGGCATCAGTGGCGCAGGGTGGCTACCTGAACCCCATGGCGGCCTTCGCCGCCGCCCAGATGCAACAGATGGCAGCCCTCAACATGAACGGCCTGGCGGCCGCACCCATGACCCCAACCTCAGGTGAGCCAGGAGCTGCCAACACTGGGCCCAGGTGGGCAGTGCAGAGGCTGAACCCAGGCTGGAGCCTTTTGTTTGACCCAGTTCGGCTGCCAATGGACTGTCCTGTGACAAGAGTGCATAGTGTCTGGGCCTGTGTGGTCCTTGTCCTCTGGCAGTTTGTCTCAAACATGCCTTAATCCCCGAGGAACGAAGGGAAGAAGGGACGTGGGCTTCATGCCATTCATGGTATGAATTCAGAGTGGTTAGAATTCATTCAGACTGTTTAGTCATGCCAGGGAGCCATTCGTCTTGATCTCTGTCATCGATCTCTGGGAAGAAATTGACATGAAAACATCTCCCTTTGAGGTCTGATGGGAGAAGAGCCCTAACCATTCTGTGGCCCCGTTAGGCCATTTTCTGGTCTACGCCAGAAGGAGTCCCTTTTTTTCCATTTCCCTTTGACCTAACCTAGACTCACTGGCTTTTTCCAAAACAACTTTGCATCAAGCAGGAGTGAACTGCAAGAGTTATCAGAGTAGGGAATTGGAGACAGCCTTGCTCACAAAGCATTTTTAAATTGGATTTTGAGTATGGTCCAGTTCAGTGATTCTCAACCAGGGGCAATTTTACCCTTTCCTCCCACCTCCCACTCCCAGGGACATCATCTTGCAATGACTGGAGATATTTTTCATGGTCACAATTTGAGTTTGGGGTGCTATTATAATTTAGTAAGTGCAAGCTACTATAAACATCCTGCCATGCACAGCACAGCTCCCCAATGCAAGAAAATGTCTAACCCTGAATGTCTGTAGTGTCAAAGCGATAAACCCTTGTCTAGTTGCAAGGACTTGCCCAATACCCCAGGCTGTCATTCATCAAGCTTCCTTCTCTGCACCCAGGCCACGATGGCATCTTCTCTGACATCCGAGAGCTTTTCCTTTCCCAGCTAAAATCACAAAACACTGTGCATCTCTGCGCCCGGCTGAGTACCTACCCCACAAGTCTGATCCCAAACTTAGGGAAGCTCCTAAGCCTAGGCCAGCCTAGATGCTTTTGTACAGAAAGACATTTCTTCCTACACAAAGGTCTTTCTAGCCTCTGGGGCCTTAATATAATCACCCTGCCACCTACACCTTGGGTTGCACCCCTATGACATAGTAGGGCATAGAGTATTGTAATCTGATCCCAAGTTTACCTTCATCATGATGATCAATGCCTCAGCTGAAGGAGACCAAGGTGACTACTTTGTGGATGAATCGGGCTGAGTCTGGACTCTGCCAAGGACTCTCTTTTCCTCAGTGAACGGGAACACCAGAATTACCTCCTCTTCTCAGGTTGTGAAAGTCTTGTGTGAAGAGGCAGATCAGTCATTCAGGGTTTCAGGCAAGAGAGCAGAGCCAGCAAGTACTCTAAATAACTACCAGCCCATCCTGACTTAGCTGGGGATGAGTAAGAGCCACTGAAGCCTATGAAGGAAGACCAAGTATGGTCAGAGTCAAGGCCACTGAGCATGGTCTGTGTACCGTAAGTCCAAGGTTGAGTGATTTTCTTGGGGTAGGTGGGGTTTGGACTCTGCCTTGAAGGATAAATACAATTGGAATGGGTGCAGTCACTCCATGTAGGCAGATAATCCAATTCACAGATAGATTTGAGTTAGTGTGTAAGGTCCAAGTCTATCCCCAGATTTTTGGAGCCAGAGGGTGGAGCTCCATGGTTTAGTCTTCCTCACCTTTGCTGTACTTGTCTCCCCTCCTTCACCACTCCTCTCTACCTCTGGAACCAAGGTGGCAGCACCCCTCCGGGCATCACTGCACCAGCCGTGCCTAGCATCCCGTCCCCCATTGGGGTGAATGGCTTCACTGGCCTCCCCCCACAGGCCAATGGGCAACCTGCTGCAGAAGCTGTTTTTGCCAATGGCATCCACCCCTACCCAGGTAAGCATGTCTGATAGCCTGTTTGCCCCATACAGACCTCCTCATCCATTCTGTTCCTTCCCTTAATGTTTTAGCAGGAAATGTGTGGCTCCTGCTCTCTGTCTCTTCCTCGGTGTTATCCCAAATGTGAGAGAGAAGATCAAAGCCCCATTTGGGGGAGGTTTCGGTTTGATGAGTGAGAAAGAACCCCATTTCTGGGGCTGCTTCTGGGAAAGAAATACATGCAATTGCACAACCTGGTAGAGAAGCTTGTGACTGACAATTAATTGTGAATTTGACCCATATGACGTGAAAGGACAGAAGATAAAAGGATAATCATATTGAGTGCTAAAGAGGGAAAGACGGGGGAAAGAAGTGGAGGCATGTAGTTTGGCTTTCTGGAGAATGCAGACCAGTTCGGTCCCTGGGGGCTCACAAAACCTGGTCAGCACCTCGGACAGCTCCCGGACAAGTCTTCATGGTCACAGGAAGATTCCAGAAGCCTGTTGCTAATTTATTTTGGTCCTCTTAAACTTAGTAATTCTGTGGTGAGAGCATCCAGTTTACTTGAAGTTGCTCCTCTCTCTGCACTTGAGAATGGACTGGCATTAGAGCAGGAAGCCCAGGGTAGATGAGGGTGGAAGTATAGGCAAAGGAGCGCTCCCTACTTGGGTGCCCATCAGAATCTGCTGTGTGGCTTTGCACAGAGGTCTGATTTCAGTGTCTAGAGTGAGGCCCAGACATCCAGAGACTAACAGCTCCACCAGCATGGGAATACCAGGTCTTTGTGCTAGAGGGAAGCAGAGGAGAATTCCCTGACTTTGAACTTGGAGTTGTCCTGGCTGCCTTCCCAGTGCCCCACAGTTTCCCCTTCAGTGCATAGAGAAGGCCAGAGAGGACTAGAGGGAGCAATGGCAGAACTGGGAGGACCTGGAGTGTTGTTTCAGGATAAAGTCTCCAGGTTGTTTGTCCAGGGGAGGGGCTTGCAAGCTGGAGGTGGGAGAGACCCCATCAACCTTAGGTTTCGGGGCTCCTCCCCACTCAGGCTCATGGGCTGGGATATACAGTCCCCAGCACATCTGGGTGATTTCATTCTCCCCCTCCTCCCTGCCCACAAGCCCATCTGGATCTCAGGATTTTGACAAACCTGTTCCTTCCCCACCCTCACCAGCATCTGTGAACTATTTCCCTCATGGAATTTGGAAATGTTCCTCTTCCCCATTTGTAACAATCTGCCACATCCCATAAACAATTCCCTGCCAGAGCAGGAGGGAGGGATGGAGGGAAGGAAAGGAGCAAAGTAGTACATTAAAAAAATTAATTTACCGTCTTTAAATGCGGAGTTTGGAGCCGCTGTAATGAGCGAGATCCTTCAAAGTGTTCATTCTTTGGCAGTTACTAATGAGGTCATTAAGCAGAGAAGTAGAACGGGGTCGCAGCATGCTTTTCTGCACTTCCTAGCCCAAGTAGCTTCTCTGTTCTTCCTTCTTACTCATTGGGATCACACTGGAAGCACAGTGTGGCCTCAGCTGCCACGTAGCACCCCTGATGGGTGGTTCTCCCAAATGTTAAGGATCGTTCTTATTCTCCATGGTGCAGATTCCTGAGCGCTGGTTATAACCCTGGCACTGTGCTGGGGAAGCTGCCATGTAAGTCATGCAGGTTATATTTTGCACAGGGTCCCACACTGTGTGTTCAGAGGAAGTGACACCTCTTCCTAATTTGCATAAAGACCCTATATGGGCAAGCAGCTGGGAAGACCAAGAGGATAAGCTAGACATGGCTGTTCCTCCAGAGGCCTGAAGCTGAAGGAGGGGTCAGGCAGAAAGCAGCAGCAGGGTGTGAAGACTACCCCACCAAAAGGGTCTCCTCCTCACGGCAGGGGTGGGTGTACGGGATACAGGGAGAGGGACTTTGTTGTGGGATGGGTCCAGGCAGAACTGGGTCTGCATCACGATTCTTCTTTAGCTCGCTGCTTCTGCCCAGTGTCCTCTCAGCCCCGCTCCCCTGCTGTCATCTAGCTGTCTCTGAGGACTGTGCCCTGGGAATTTTCCTTGGACCCCACCAAGGCCCAGGTGCTGTTGTAGTGCAATGTTACTGGGGGGTTCAGGGACAGGAGCTCAGAAGGGATGTTGGGGAATCTTGGTCTGCCGGCCCCGGAAGCTAGTGCTGCCGGTTACCTGGCTGCCCTGGGTTACCAGACAGATGAGCCCAAATGGTTTTCTTCCTGCCAGCCTGTTGTGCAGTTTGTTCTAGACATACTGATCTCTCCCTACTCACCCGCTTAGGCCTCCACGGCCCGCCTACTTCCACATTAATCATCGCCAGCCTTGGTCATCAAAGGTGGTCCCCACCATTGGCCCATGCTCCAGGCTTTTGCCCACATTTCCTGCAGACAGCAGAAGTAAACCAAGCCTTTTTCTCAGTCTAGCTGCTCCAAGTTCCTTGCCAAAGTGTCTGCCCTGTGTCTTCTCCTTACTCTGGACAGTAGATATCTCAGGCCACGAAATCAAGCAGGAGAAGGGGCTTCTGATTGTTGGTTTTGGCAGGCACCTCTCCTCTCCCAGTTGGGGTCGGGAAGACCTCACTTGTGTGGCCTGTCTCTCCTGAGAGCATTTCAGGCAGTGTCTAAGAGTGGAAGACCTCCATGACTGTGCAAACTCTAAGGCTGAGGGTGAGGTCCTTCTGTGTGAGCAGGTGTGGGTGGCCCAGGACAGAGTGCCCACATGAGGACTCCATTCCCTTTCCTTCACCCAGTTTGAGTCTGCCCCTCACTTCCGATGGGGATGAATGAGGATGAGACACCCCTGATCCTGACATCCTCTGGTCTCCTGGCCTACTGTCTCCTGCCTTTCTCCAGTCCTTCAAGTGTCTCGCCACCAAGCCTCTCATGGTCTCCCTACCCAGGGCCCTCCCCCGGCACCTCCTTGCAGACTTCCCAGCCTTCTGCATGAGCCACCTCTCCCACTCCGCCCGGGGACAGTTTCCGCCTGCGTCTCTCAGCCAGGCTGGGTGACTCTCCACCCTACCCAGGGCCCTGGGCTAGAGAAGGGGAGCCTGCTGGGGTCCTGGCACTCAGGGTTCCTGTCTCAGATGCCTAGTGGCTGAGAAGGGTTGTGCCTCCTCAGTGTGGGCTCCAGGGGCGTGGTGGGGGAAGGGCTGGTTTGGGAAGGCACATCTGACTTCTGCCCGCTTGGCTCCCCTGCAGCACAGAGCCCCACCGCCGCGGACCCCCTGCAGCAGGCCTACGCTGGAGTGCAGCAGTATGCAGGTCGTTAGTATCCACGCGTCCCCACGGCTCTCCCCACGTGGGGCACCAGTGCCTTCTCCCCACCCCAGGCCTGGGCCCAGCATGTGAGGGAGGGGGCTGGGGGTGTGAGGGGCGGGATCCTTGGTGAAGGAGGGAAGCTACTGTGGCAGAGAGCACAGCACGGCCCTCGCCCTCGCCCTCCGGTGACCTCCCTCTCTGCAGGCTCCAAGTATTCCCATAGAGCTTCTCCAACATGGCCAGGAGGCCTGGCAGCAGAGGGCGGTCAGAACATCAGAGCTCCTCGGTCAGGCATAAGCTTTGACCTTCCTGCGCAGTTACTTGAGGGTGGATTTCCCTTCTCTGTAGTGCCCCAGGGTCGGTTGGCCCAGGACCACCAAGTCACACAGCAGCAGTGAGGGCGGTTTGATCATAGGGTGCTGCCCTCACAGTCTGCAGTCACTGGCCTGGGAAGTGTGGGTGCTTGGTTCTAAGGGAAAGGGTGCCCTGGAAGGAAGCAGCTTCTATCTTCCTCTGTCAGCCATACACAGGTGGCAGGATTGGGACTAGAGTAAGGAGGACAGGGAATGAGGAAGATAAGCAGCCAGAGAGAGAAAAGGAGAGGCAAGTAGATGCAGCCCTGTGCTGAACAGATGGCCCTGGGTCACTGAGTAAGAAGAGGTCAAGCCACTGTAGGAAGCTAGGGGCTGACTGTCAGTATTGCTGCTTTCTCTCCTTCCACTGGACTGGTGCACACACGTGCGCACACACACACGCACACACACATATACACACCACACACACACACCACACACCCCCAACACACCCCACACACACCATAGCTGTCCCCACCCAGCCTTACTGTCTGGCCAGACCAGGTAGAGCCCAGGAGAAGCTCTCTGATCTTCTGGGCCCCCCTGAGCTCTCCCCTCTGGTCTTGCCCCTCTGGGCACCACACCAGCCTGAGGAGGAGGAGGCTGGCCATTCCTGTCCTGTCTCTGACCCTTTGCAGTTAAACACAAAAGACATCAGATATGTCCAGCTCAGTGCTCTGTCCCTGGAGACCATCCCTGCAAGGTCCCAAAGGCCAAGTTCACAGCCTGGGTGGCACCCTCTGAGTGCCACTGAGAGCAGTGACTTGGAAAGTGGAGCACATGTTGTGGATTCTCAGGGTGGTCTTGCCCAGCATTCTGGTGGTTTTAATTTTCCATTATTGTGGGTCAGCCACACATGTGTATTGTCCGCTGTTTCAGACTGAGCCTGCCTCCTCATGTGCGCGTGCATGCACACACACACACACCACGCCCTCCAACTCATCACACCATACATACCACTTCCTCCACACATCACACTTTTACTCACACACATGCTCTCTCTCACACACATGCCACACACACATACACACACACACCTTTTAATCTTTGCTCTGTTGCTTTTCTTTCATTACTCCTGGGAGTTGGCTTAATCTTAAGTAGCTAAGCTGAAACGCACTTTTGGCTAGTCTGCTTTTACTGCTCAGTACTGAAATCTCTCTCTCTCTTCCTGCCTCTCACCCTGTCTCTCTCCGTGTCACTGTCACCGTCTCGTGCTCTTGCCTCTCTTCTCTTTGGCCCTCCAGCAGCCGCCTACCCTGCTGCCTATGGCCAGATAAGCCAGGCCTTTCCTCAGCCACCTCCAATGATCCCCCAGCAACAGAGAGAAGGTGAGTCTGTGAGCCGGGGCTCCCAGGCCCCTCCCCAGCCCCTTCTGTCCCCAAAGTGATTGCTCACCTCGGCCTTTGGCTGAGGTGTTTTGTTGGCAAAGTGACCGTGTTTGTGTGTGGTGCGGAGTGCGATGGAGGATGGCAGGGTCATGAGTGCGGCGTGCTCCAGTCTAGGCACGAGGTGCTTCTTGGGGACAACTGCACCAGAGTGCAGGAGGTCATGAAGGTAGGGACTGGGAGAGGGGACTGCATCCCCCTCCCCCGAGGGATAGGGTTTCGCCCCGGGGAAAGGCAGGGGAGATAGGCATGCTCATGACTACAGGATGGCAGGGAGTAGAAGAACCAGTTCATCACAGCAGGAGGAGGCACACCCTCTGGGTGGCCAGGAGACACAGCTCCAGCAGGACTCCTAGGTGCGGCCCAGGGCAGGCCGAGTGGAGGAGCGCTTCCTGGAAGCCGTGTTTGGAGGCCCTGGTGTGAACAGCGCAGGCCAGGCAGGGCCCATGGACCTCATAGAGACCCTTAGCCCTCCCACTGCAGAGCCCAGAACCCCACAGGAGCACAGGCCGACCTGTCCTCTCCAAGAGAGATCTGCATGAAGGGGCAGGGACACTATCAAGTCACGATCTTCTTTTCCTAACCCTATGAACTGATCACTGCAGTGAGGCCACCAGACCTACCTCAGGAGTGCATGCGGCCAAGGGGTTTGCATGGACCCTGACAGTCTGCTGGCCACAAGCCCTTTGGTCTGACAGCCCTAAACAGGCCCCAGAGCCCAGACAGTGGAGAGCCCACACTTTCAAGCAAACCCATCTGGGCTTGACTCCTGTCTCAGCCACCTCCTCCCATCTAAGCCTTGGTATTGTCACCTGTAAAAGCCAGTGAAGATTGTTCCCTAGAAGAGTGTGAGGATCAACCTGTTCAAGTCTATCTTCTGAACTCCTGCCACCATCCATGGATTTCTCACTGTGCACACAGCCTTCCCTTTACCATGTGTCACTGCTCCAAGGTCATCCATAAGGCACAGCCCCTGCTTCACACACTGCTCAGACCCTTAGATCTGTGTGTCCTCGTGCAGAAACAGAGGGCTGCACGCAGGGCCCATACCCTCTAGTCACGCCTGCTGCATCTCTGAGTGACACCCGGGCCAGCTCAGGGAAGGGCAAGTGGGGCTTGGTCCATCAGCCCCGCCTCCACCGAGGACCCCGCCTGAGCTGTGGTCCCAGAACCTGCCCTGCTCTCTTTCCACACCTGCCCCCACCTCCAAGCCTTCCAGGCCACATCGGCTTCAAGGGATGGGGGCCAAGGGTCTCTTGTTGCTCATTGCAGGCTAGAACAGAGAGCTGTGCCCTACTGCTCCAGGCTGACCCTCTCTCACCCTGCTGTTAGCACCCTGCCTCACTCTGGCCTGTGGGCTCTGGGTTCGCTTAACCCTGCTGTGTACCCATGTGCATGCACATGGGTACACATGCACACATACACACACAACAGCAGGTCAATCCTGCTGTAACCAACACACGACAGCCCCTATCACTGACCTTAACTAACTTCAGGTCCTCCATCTCTTCTTACCTCTCCCTTGCCTCACACTCTGCGCCACCCCTGCACCGCCTCCGCCTTCCCTCCATCTCTGAGCACCTGCAGCCCCCGCAACCCCCCACCATGCCCGGCTCCCTAGACTAGACTCTGTGTAGCCCACCCCACTCTAGCCTCCCCTCAGGCGAGGGAATCCCTCCCTGTTGTCTCCATTCTCCCACACTGTGGTGCATGGGAGGAACCACCCCAGGGGAGCAGAATGTGGGGAGGGGTGACACGTGAACCCCGATACCTACAGAACCACACTGCAGACAAAGGCGGGCTCAGGGAGCTGAGTGGGGTTGGTGGGGAAGGCGCGGGGCCCATGAAGGATGAAGGCTTCCTCATGTAGAGGTGGGGAGATGGACATCCAAGCTGGGAAAACAGGAGCAAAGGCATGGCTGCTGCCAGGTACAAGGTCTCCTGGGCGCGGGGAGACTAAAGCCCAGTCCGCAGTGTTGCATGAGGCAAGGGTGAGCCGGAAGGCTGCGTTCCTCCAGCCATGCCCATGGCCCGTGTTTGGCTCGTTCCACGCGGTCACCTCCCCTGGTGTGATGCTGTTGAAATACCAGAATATCAGAACACCTGGCTTGCTGGGGAGGACCCACCTTCCCACTCTCCACCTTTGAGCTGAGTCTGAAAGCCAACAGATGTCTACTCCACAGAGGCTGTCTGCTCCACTGAGGGCGGACTGGCTTACCTCAGGGCCGGCCCAGCCCTGGCAAGGGCTGTGTATCATTAGCATCATCACTTTCTGTCTCTGGAGCTCCCTGTCACCATTTCTCTGATGGCGGGTTGGGCCGGATTGATTTCTAAAGCCCTGCTGATTATGCCACCTGTATGCTCTAGAATCTGAATGAGCAACGCAGTGTGGGCTCAGTGGCTGCAGTGAGACCATGTGTAGGCTCCCTGCTGAGGGGTGAGGGGCAGGGGTGAGGTGGGCTGGGAGGACTCCCCTCAGAGGCTCAGCACACACCATGCTGATGGAACGGAGCTTACAGGCCCTCCCCGAAAAGACTTTGTGTACCTTTAGGATGGACCAACCACCCTCATAAAGCAGCTTGCAGCTCTTGGACTTGAAGTGAAGTCCCCCAAGTTCAAGGCAGGTGTCAGCTTGAGGTGGAAGAGTTGGAGCAGAAAAATGAGGCTGGGAGGAGGAGGGAAGGCACAGGCAAGGGCAGGGGGGCAGGAGGACAAGAGAAGGCAAGTGTCCTACCCTAGGGAGCACCCAGTCCTGGGTATCTCCTGGACACAGGAGGAGGAGCTTCAGACTATAGAGTGTGGGGTATGGGCTGGGGCAGGGGGTGGGGAGGGATGGGTGGGAGAGGCTGTGGGGAGTGCTGGGTGGGGGCCCTGGAGGAGGGGCGGCCTGCATTAAGTCTTTAGACTGGTTCCTGCCCCCAGGAGACTCATATCTAGTCTTGAAGGACACATCCACAGAGCATGACCCTGTGAGAATGCGGCATGGTGGAGGGGTGCGCTGAGGGCAAGGCCACTAACGTTTGGGGACCCCGCAGAGGGGACCGTTGGAAGCTGGTGAGGGAGCACGCTTGCGCCGCTTCGCTTCTGGACGTGCTGTCAGTGGGTAGTTGGGAGACAGCAGTCCTGGGAGAGGAGGCCAGAATTGGGGTGTAGAGGGTACAGGGTAGGGACCAAGGACTCAGAAGGTCAGTGGCTCAGAGGGTGGTTTTGGTGGTCAAAAGATGGCTTTGCTATTGGCTGTGAACCTAAAGGGGGTGGAGGAAGATGGAGCGAGTGGGGAGGGGGAAGCTGCAGAGACCCTCCTGAGTGAGCTCTTTGCTCCAGAACTGGGGTATCTGGCAGGGCACCACCATAGTTGCTCTGGTTGTGAAAGCCACGTAGAGGCCCATGTCTGTGCCTTCCAGACTTCACTTTGAATTCATGCTTAGTTCTCCCAGCCCCTGATGAAAGCCTCAGTTCTTACCCCACGCTAGCAAGTGCAGCTGTCTCCTCTGCATGACTGCCGTGGCTTGGAAACTGTCATTGGACTGACCACACTTTAAAAGGTTACGTTGTATGTGCCATACTCTATTTAAGATGGCAGGAAAGAGACAAAGCATCGTAGAAAGATGTTCACTTCAAAGAGTTAAGATAGAACATTTTGGTCACTTAAAAAGACAAATGTGGACCTTTCAGGGTTGGGGAAATTTCTGAAATCCAAAGTCCTCAGCGGTGTTCAGGGCACCTGGGGCACTGAGATGTGTGATGCATGTAGAGAGAGTTCACAGACTACAGGTGCCTCGGGTTCACATCCTGGATTTACTCCCTGCTGGCTGTGTCACCTCTCTGGACCTCAGTTTCCTCATCTGTGAGATGGGGATGACAATAGCACCCGCCTCCCAGGGCTGCTGTGGGCTAAGTGAATGAGCATACTATCGCTGCTCAGGTCAGCCTGACTCATAGCTCTTACTGTAGAAGTGGCAGGGTGGTTATGCGCATGGAATGGGGAGCTTCTCACGTAATGAAAGAGGTGTCCTGGCTAACTGGGAGGCCTTGCCAGCTGGAGGAGGCAGAATAAGTCTTGGTTTCTGCCCTCAAAACCAGGGCTGAGTTCAAGGCGCAGGGGCCCGGAGGGTCCTGGAGGACCAGCTGGGAAGGAGGGACTACAGGCCTGGATGAAGATTGGAGGAGCCCGCCAGCCCTAGAGGATCCAGGCACCAGAGCCTGAGCTGGGGCCCAGGGGAGGAGGAGAAGGGAAGTTTCTCAGCCCACACTACTGCGTGGCTGTTCCCAGGCTCCTCTTCTGGCCTCCCCTTAAGCAGGGGCTAGGCAGGAGGGAGGTCCACAGGCCTGCCCAGGTCTCCCTTCCCCTGCCTCTCCTCAGCACCTCATTTCCAAAGCTGCCTTATCTTTATTCTACTCAGGAGTCGGTTCTGCCCGCAGAGTCCCAGAGTTGCCAGGCACCCTGTTACAGTTCCATTTTGCAGAAAAGGTGACTGAGGCAGAGAGGCTCAGTGGCTTGCCCAAGGGCAGAGCAGAGACCAGGGCTCAGTTCTGAGTCCCGCACTCTTCCGTGGATCTTGGATGAGACCTCCCCTCCTAACCTCGCCCCCACCCCTCCCTGCTGCCGCTGCCTAACTCGCTCACCTCTCCTCTGTCTCTCTCTTCCCCCCACCCCGCCATCCCTCCTCCCCCGCCCCACCCCCTCCCCTCACCGCAGGGCCCGAGGGCTGTAACCTGTTCATCTACCATCTGCCCCAGGAGTTTGGGGACGCTGAGCTGATGCAGATGTTCCTCCCTTTCGGTAATGTCATCTCCTCGAAAGTGTTTGTGGATCGGGCGACTAACCAAAGTAAATGCTTTGGTGGGTAAAGATAACAAACCAACTAGCTTCACCTAGGACAGGGCGGTGCTCGCACCAATTTACCGGTGTCCAGCTGCTTTAACTGCTCCTTCATTTCGTCCCACCCCACCCCAGGCGCTCCCCACAGCCCGGCCTCCAGCCTCCATCTCACTGTCTTCTCTCTTTTGTTGGTTCTGCTTCTTGGCTTTCTCTGCTCATCTCTGCCCCGTGCCCCATCTTCCCCCTCCCAGTTCAAGAGTGAGGCTCTCCTTCCAGCCAGAGGCCTGATTCACATGACTGAGAAGGGGAAGTGGCCACCTTGGACAGGGTGGGGCGGGGCAGGGAGCAGAACCCCGCAGCACCCATTCTCCTAGCATCCCCTCTCCTCCCCAGATCAGAGTGGCTGGTTGGCGGGGTGGGGGAGCCCAGCATGATCCTTGGGTTGGAGGTGGGGGGGGTCCGCCCAGCTGAGGCCCCTACCCTATCTGCCCCTTGGCCTTCTCTGTCTACCTCTCTTGTCTTGTCCCTGCCCCCCTTCTCTGTCTGCCCTGCTGTTTGCTTCCCCTGCTGCCATCCAATGAACCCTCCTTCCCCTATCCACTCCCTCAGGCCACCAGCGCCACATTGTTGAGGAGTCAGGAAGAGGAACTTGGTCCCTGTCCTCAGGAAGCCCAGGTCTGAGCTTAGATGAAAATCACACCTACTCAACAGCAGTGACATCTGCAAGATGCCAAGTGCCAAGTACTGAGAAAGGCAGGTGGCCATAAATAGACATACAGGAAGGGGAGGGGTTCCAGGCAGGAAGGATACAATGTGTGGGTGCTGGGCTGAGAAGGCAAAGGTCAGTGAATGAAGAATTAGGAGGCTTTGGGGAGAAAAGAGGGTGCAGGGGAGAAGAGCTCTGAGGGAGGGTGCTGGGAGGGTTTCGACCCTGCAGATGAGGATGCTTCATGGGGCGTGGTAGTTGGAAGATGCTGGGAGTTCCTTGAACTGAGAAGACTGAAGACATAGCTTTCAGAAAATTCACCTGTGACAGGGTGTTAGATGGGAGAGGTGACCTGGGAGGCTCTAGGAGTATGGTTGTCGGATCAAATACAGGATGCCCAGTGAAATTAGAACTTCAGATGAACAGTGGAATGCATTTTTAGTGTACATATGTCCCAAATATTACATGCAATAATTGGGATAGACTTAATGTTTAAAAAATATATTCATCATTCCAATTTAACTGGGCATCTTGTACACTGATTTGCTTCAGATCTTCTGGAATCCCATCTCATCCCCACAAATGCCCCTTCCTCTGCTTTTCTTGTCCCCTCCACCACCATTGGTACCTTCCTCTAGGATCATATCTATGTCCCCAAGGAATGGGGAGGCAAGTTCCCAGAGAGCCACACCTGGACCCAGAACTAAATCTGCCAGAAGTTCAGTGCATCTAGATTGACCCCAGATCCTGGGGCTGTGACATTAGAATAGAAGCCTCCGTTGGCCACGGAAACCAGGTCATAGCTTGGAGTGGAGGGGAGGACAGAGCACAGAAGCATCAGGAAACACATGTTAAGTAGACTCCAGTTTGGAGACTTTTCAAAACCAAGAAGACGAGGGTTTAGAGGATTTAGAGCACACTCCCAAGTAGTCACAATCTGTGCACCATTGTCCCGCTCTGGGAATTCTTTGCTGCTGCTTTGATGGCTTCCAGTTGCCCCAGCAGCTCATTCTTCTTTGGATATAAAGAAACAAAGCAAAAGAATAAAACAGGATTCTCCCCTCTACTATTTGACTGAATTTCTCCTGGTGAACTGCAGTTACGTACATAGTTACACTGAATCAGAAGAAACCTAAAAGCCCAGATTGCACTGGGTCCCTGGGCCACAGACTGGTCCGCAGCCATTTCCAGGTGCCCTGGTGCTGTCATGGGAGCAGTTTTTCAGAGTCATTTCCCCAGTGTGCCCCGAGCATATCCTCAGCATTAGCCCCTTTGAGTTCTCCAGGAATAAGGCTTTTCCCCTACTTAAAAAAATTTAAAAAAAAAAAATCATCCTTTCTATACCTCTACCCTGGTTCTTTCACTCTTCATGGACAAACTTCTAGTGCTAAACATCTGTTGACCTTGAAAAGGACAGCCTTGCCATGCTTGTGGCTTATCCTCCTTAATTAAGCCCCTTGGGCTCTCTCCCTGCACCCCCAACCCCTGGCTGAGGCTTCTGCAACTCTCCCAGAGCTGTTCAGTGTCAGAACAAACTCCAGCACTCACTCATGGGCAAATCATTGAACTCTCTGAGCCTCAGTATCCTCACCTGTGAACGAGGACTTTAGCAGTCTCTCTCAGGGAAGCTGTGGCATGTGTGAGGAGCCTGGCCAGAGCAGACACTCAGAAAGTGCTCTCCTCAACTTTCTTTTTTCCAAAAGGAGGGCTCACGTTTGCCATAAAAGTGATCCTATGTTAAAGGGAACCACTCAAAGGCCCCACTGGCTCTTTATAAGCATACACAGACTCTGCCAGTGGGCTTTGTGGGGATGTTTTCAGAACAAATGTTTGCCACTTTGGAAGAAGATCTTGGGGGGACACCATCCTACCTGTGCTGGTGGCAGGGTCTGGGAAGCAGGAACTTTCTTGAAACTGGAAGGGATGAGGGAAGTGGCTCTGGGAGAAGGAAGACCATCCCAGAAACCATAAAGATGGGAGGTGATTTTCAGAGCCCTCTTTTCAGGGGTCCCCAGTGAACAGGAGAGTCTTAGGGGTATGGGTTGTTGGTGGTGGGGGTCTCTCCCTGCCTGGACTACTAGCCTGTTAAGACAAGTTGAAGAATAGAAGTTCTGCAGAGCCTAGAATCCTTTGAACCCTCTGGTTTCAAAAGAAGCTAAACCTTTTAACAAAGGTTGGGCTTCTTCCTTCTTTTAAGACCTTTCTAACCCACTCTCCCCACTCAGTGGCTGTCCCTCCCTCTACATCTCTGCCCTAGAAAGCACCTCCAGCCCCTTTATCTGGGGATTTCCTCCCCATTTTGCTCACATTTGTTTCCTGCAAAAAGAGCCACCAAGCACTGGTGGCAGAGTTGTCTGTCAGATCTGACCATGCTAAGGACCAGAAGAGGGAGGGGTGTCATCTGTCTCTTATGTCCCAGTAGGGACACAGCAGGGAGAGAGGCTTCAATTCACCCCATCCTGAGTGTGGGGGAAGTCAGTGTAACAGGTGCACAAGTCCACATTGGAAAGCGGCTCTGTTCTGCTAGCAACCAGACTAGACTTGTCAACACACAGGTCTAAGGAGAGGGTGAGGGGTCAGGGGGGGCTGAGAGGAGGAAGGATGACTCACGCTAATTATGATAATCCTGAATCTTTCCTAACTATTTGGTCGGGTAGAGCTATACAGATGTTGGTTATGCTGCTCTGACCTGTCCACACCCACAGTACACTCCCCTGCAGGCGCACATACCTTCCCGTCTTTAATGGCGTGTGGCTGCAAGAACAAATGTGAGCCAAAAGCAAGGAGGAGACAAAAGAAAGATGAAAGCGGTCAGAGGCTAGATGGAGGCAGTGTCTGGGACAGAGGAGGTGAAAAGGGAGAAAGTGCTACTGTATGGGGACAGCAGGGGAGGAGTCTAAGGCAGATCCAGGGTGCCATGAACAATATATGAAGAAAACAGTCTACTTCAATGGGGTCTGTACATTTATCCCTCATCTATCTAATGGCCACTTGGGGGAAAGCACCCCATATGAGGCACCTGGCGTTTGGTCTGGCAACCTCACCAAACTTAGTTTTACCTATTTTTCAGGACCTAAGTCCATTTTACAGGAGAAAACTCCTCCAGTTGATTAAATTCCAGCAAGTACTAGGTTAAACAAAGCTATAAAAGTCACTTTACTGGAGATCTTGGAATGGGAAGGGGATGTTTTCATTCTACTGTGCCTTGTACTATCCCAGAGGGGTCTGGCTGTAAACCAGGAGCCAGAGCAGCCCTTTTCTCCAGGAGCACCTGTTAGGGCCGTTGTGGGAAACGCAGGCATAATATGTAGTCAAAGGAGATGTATAGAGTTTTGAAAAGGCAGCTTCCAAATCAGCTTGGGAACTGGACCCTCCCTATCTGGACCCTGTGTTTCAGGTGACTGGGAGCCATGGGTGGTTCTAGATCCCTCCTGGGATATTGGGAGGAGTGACTGTATAAAAAGCACTTCTGCAGTCTATATTACATGGAGAAGGCACGCAACTAATTTTTGCTAATAGTGTTAATTTGGACTTTATTGTTGTTCTGCTACCGTGAGGAATTCCTAGGAGACACATCAGTTGGTGCCTGTTAGTGAGGGTGGGGTGGAGAGAGGTGCTTCCAGGGCTTGGAATCTTCCGCAAGTGAAAGGGAGGTGCTGACAGCCCCTGGGTGCGAGGTGGTGGGCCCCTGCGAGTCGGTCTGGATTTACCCCAGTGTCCACCAGGAGCCTGGCTGGAGGCAGCCTTGGCAAGGACCGGGAGGGGGGCGGAGGGGCCGCGAGGACTCAGCCTCTGGCCCTCCCAGGCGGCCAGGCTGCACTCGCGAGGGGGGCGGCCAGAAACGGTGGAGAGGTTTTCTCCGTGGTGCCTCCCCTCCCTCCCCCTCGCATTCCTCTCTCTCCCCAGGCCGGCACCCTGTGCCCTCCCGCTGCCAGGCCCCCTCCTGTCAGGGAGGACAGTGTCCAATAAACTCCTCCACCCGCAGGTGTGTCCGCCCTCTCCCACCGAAGGAGAGGGCTGCGGTGCCGGGGCCGGCCGGGGTGGGGGGCGGGCGCCTCTCTCAGCCCCGCCGCGCCGCGGGCACCCCGCCACGGGGAGAGGGCGCCCAGGCGAGTGGCGCCGCCCAAAGCCGAGGTTTGGCCGGGCAGCTGGGAGACCCGGCCACGCCGCACTGGACCGCGAAGCCGGGAGCCTCGGCCACGCCCACCGGGGAGGGGCAGGCGGGCTGGAGGGCGGGGCCGGTCCGGGGGCGGGGCCCCGAGGGGGGAGGAGCCTCGAGGCCCGCCCCCGTCCGGAGGCGCGGCGGGAGCGCGGGGAGGGGCCGCTGCCCGCCCGCCCCGCCCTCGGCCCCACCCTCCTCTCCACCCACCCCTCCCCGCCGGGGCGGCCCAGTGGAAACCCAGGCCCTCGTCCCTCGTGTCTCGCCAGGCTTCGTGAGCTTCGACAACCCGGCCAGCGCGCAGACCGCCATCCAGGCCATGAACGGCTTCCAGATCGGCATGAAGAGGCTCAAGGTGCAGCTGAAGCGGCCCAAAGACGCCAATCGCCCGTACTGAGCGCCGGTGGGAGCGTCCCCCGGGGGAGACCAGGACTCGCACAGGTAACCGGGGGCGGCCGGGGCGCGGGGACGGGGGGTTGCGGGGTTGGGGAGGTGACATAGACGGACCCGCCGTCGCCTCTGGCCTCCGGGGGCTGGACCCTCCCTTGTGCCTTGGACCCGCTGCGCCCGCCTCCTCTTGCCCCTTACCGGGTTCCTAGGCGCCTAGGGGCAGGCGCAGAGCTGTGGTCCTTCTGGCAGAAACGGGCAAGGCTGTTCCCCTGCTGCAGAACCAAGAAGGGAGGAGTGAGGGATCGTTCTGAGTAGGTGAGAGTGCCCTGGGCCCGGCCTCCAGGCCTGTACTGGCAAACCTGTGCCAGAAAATCCTGAGCTAGCATATGGCAAGAGTTTGGGGGAGGAATAGGCTCTATGGGGAGCTGTAGTTGTCTTCTGGGACCTTCTCCCACATTCCCTGTCCCAGATCTCCCTTCCCCAGCTCTCCTAAAAGAGGACTAGGGGCCTTTAGAAATGTAACCTCTCACCCTTGCAATTCCTCATAGCTCAGTCTGGAAAGAGGGACAGGACTTTTCAAAGAGAACTTTACCCCCAGCCCACCCCCCCACCCCCCAAAAAAAAAGGCTGCGGACAGAAGCCGAGCAGGGTGATGCTGTAGCTTGGGGGCCACTCACCCTGTCTGCTTTACATGGGCTGTCAGGAGGGTTCTGCTCAGCCTGGGTCCTGCCTGGTAGCTGGAGACACAGCCGGCCACGCCTCTTCTGAGGGATGTGTTCCTCTGGGTAAAGGAAAGATGTTCCAGGCCATCAGAAGCGCCCTCATCAGCCTGGTTTGCTCATGCTATGTGCTCCACTGCCCGTTCATTCACAGACCAGAGACAGACTGTCCCTTCCATCCCACCATCCCTTCAGTAGTGCTGTGTTACAGGTACCCTGTCAGGCGCTTGGGACTCAGAAGAATTCTTGTCCTGAGCTTGTAACCTATGATCAAAGAGTAAATCACAGAGCATGTCAGAAGTATTGGTGACAAGTAGCCAGAGTAGACCTCATTGAGAAAGTGACATTTTATCAACAAGGTAAAAAAAAAAAAGATCAGGCAGGTAGCCATGCCCGCCTCTGGAGGAGCGCACCCTCCCTCTGAGGGAGCTGCTAGTGTAAAGACTCTGAGGTGAGGAGGGTGTGTTCAAGGAACAGCAGGAGGCCAGGCAAGCATGGGAGCAGAGTAGGAAAGGGCATCCAGGAGAGCCATGTCTTTTGGGACCTGCAGGCCATTGTATGGACTTTGGCTTGTCCTCTAAATAGCAGTTGGGGATGGGGCACCACTGGGGAGCTCACACCTGAAGGGCTGTTACTTACTTGCTTTTCAACAGATCCTAGGGCCCAAAGCAGAGCAGTAGAGCAGTGCAGGCACTAGCACTCGAAGTGCTGTAAGTGCTTTGTTCTAGAAGCTGCCACAGGAGGAGGGTGCTGAGCTTCAAGGCTTTGCAAGCCCGGTTTGGGGGGCTCCAATGAGGAGTGGCCAGTGAGGGAGAAAACAAAATACAGCAGCTAAAAGACTGCAGATTTCACAGGGCGATAAAGGGTGTTAACACATGATGAGATCTGCCTCCAGGTCTTGGTGCTCAGAAGAGCAGGGCTAGCCTGAGCTGGGGCTGAGGGATTTGCCAAAGTTAGGAGCAGATTGGTGACAGGGATCTCAGGGCCTGGCTGTCCACCTCCAGTGGTGAAGACAGAAGAGGCAGCAGGCACAGCGGTCCAAGGCCAAATTAGAACAGAGTGTGGCAGATGTGGCGAAGGATAGGGCCCCAGGCAGGGCCAGGGTCAGGTAGTGGACTTTGGTTCCAGAAAAGGAGGATGGGAGGAGTGGGATTGTGTTGGTCTGGGCCTCCCCATGCCTCCTGAGAGCCAGTGTGGCCCCACTCTTCCTTCTGCCCTGGCCTCTCTGGCTGCTTGGGCTCATCTTGTGCAAAGATGGGAGTTTTTCAAAAAAATCATTTCCAGGAAACAAAGGCAGGAAGAGTGGGCAAAAAATGTGGACATGGCCGGGTCCACGGCCAGCCAGCAGATCGCCCCAGTCCCTTGTTTTGCTGCATTAGCACATGCCAGGCCGCTGAGGGTGGGGTGCAGACGCCTAGCACTGTGGTTCTGCGAGGGGAGGACACCCAGAGCAGCATGTCTGCATCCAGCAGAGCCCTCTGGCCTTAGGTGTGGACTCTGAGTGCACTTTTCCAGAGCCTGACCCAAGTATTCTGAGCACTGGTGCTGTGGATCTGATTGTGGCTTTGGGCCTGGGCCTTACCAGCTAAAGCCTAGCTATATTTAGGACTTGACATCTGCAGTGGCTCAGACTGACATATAAAGTGAGGAACTCTCCATAAGTCAGTGAGTTGGAGCTCCCCAGACCTGATTTGAGCTTCCCTGTGCTAGTCAGTGACCCTGATGCCACCACAAGGGCTGTGTGAGGCTCTGCCACAGGGTGGTGGCAGAGGAGGGTCATTCCTGCAGGCAGAGGAACAGCCTCTCCCTGAGGAGCTCCAAGAGTAACCAGCTGTGCCCATGCAAAATTCTGGGGAGGCTCCTTAGGGGGTGAATGAGTGTCTCTGTCCAGGACCAAATGCATGAGAGAAGAACATGTCTGTGAGAAAGTTCTCAATATGGATGTGCTTTGAGGAGAGGGGCAAGTGTGATACTCTGAGCCCCAGTGCCCAGGACAGTGCCAGGCGTGGGAGGAGAGCTGGGAGAGGGCCTAGGAGTGGGGAGGAGTGGGTGCCTATGTGGTGCTCAGGACTGGGGTGGAGGAGAAGGAGGGAGGCCCCAGCGCATCCTTTCAATGCATTTGTCTTGGGTGACACTTGATGGCATTCCCCACCTCATTTTTAGGTTCTTATCCTACCCAAGGGACATCCTGAGTGGAACCCAGAGCTTTCAGAAAGGGTTGGAAATGCAGAGGAAGGTAGTCTTTCAGGCCTGGGTGGGCCTGTGATGAGCCTGGTCTGAGTGAGGGAGAGCTGATTTGGGCCAGCAAAGAGCCCAGTCAGATGGGTAGGCAGGGAGGGGTCTGTGGAGGAAGAGGGGCTTGGACACCAGTCAAGGCCGAGCTGGACGGTGGGTTTCAGCCTTAATATAGTCTCCTCTCAGCTGCTTTACAGCTTATCCAGAGTGACATTTTACCATCCCAGGCTTCCCCTTCCACACTGTGGCAGGAAAACACAAAGCTGAGAGTGGAAGCCCGTCGTTACCCAAGCTGATGGATGGGAGAGCCCTCTGTGCTGCAGAGGCCCGCACAGGCCTGAGCAGGCCCCATGACAGCCATGAGGGAGGGCCAGGACCAGGAGCCCCAGGTCCCTGGGGTGGGAGCAAAGGACAGTGAGAAGTGCAGGTGACTCAGCGCCCTGATAAGACTGGACAGAAAGGGGAATTCTGCCTCTACCACTGAGGGTGCCACTGGGGGCATGTGAGCAGTTGGGAAGGCTGCTCATGGAGGGTGCAGGCGACAAAGGAACAGAGAAGGAGGAGATGGAGTCAGGGATGGGAGGCAGGGGAGTCAGCAGAGCAAAAGCGACAGCAGTAGAGACTGGAGCTCGAGGGCTGCAGCTCCTCCCTCCCGGTGCACTGGCCTCTTGTGTGCCTCTCCCTGCCAGGGGCCCCATGACCATCCTGCAGTGTCCCTTTGTGGGTCAGAGCTCAAGTCTTCTAAAGGCTTCACTCACCAGAAGCAGCTTGGGTTTGACCCACGTGCCACCTGGGGAGCAAAGCAGAGTGTGAGGAGATGGTGAAATGAAATCAGTTAGTGCCAGGCCATGTTCGTGGAATCCCAAGAATGTTCTGTAACTTACTGTGTTTCCGAAGGCTTCATGAAAGAGGGTGGAGGCAGAGCAGAGGGGTGAGTGGGCCCTTCTAGGGGGAGGGCAGCCTTGGCTGGGGATGGCGGCTGAGCGGGACCCGCGGGGCGGAGGGCTGGTGGCCAACTGTGTGGACTGGCCGGCAGCACGTGCCACGGAGGGACCCCACAGACACAGCCGTTTTCTTAGCCGGCCTCCCACCTATCAGCAAGTCTGGGCCACCCTGAGGGGCCCCTGCAGAATCGACAGAAGGCGGGGGAGGTGAGGAGAATGTGTCACTTGGGGGAGAGAGAAAGACTCAAGGGCGGTCAAAAGCAGAGAGTGTTGCCTCCGGCCGAGGTGGTTTAAGGGGCTGTTTTATTTTTTCCCTGGCACCCTTGCCGAGCCGCCCATGCCCCCTTTCCTCTTCCCAGCGCATGTCGAATGCCCTTAGTGGCCCTGTGTGAGGTTCTGCTACTTACTGTTCACAGTGTATCATGTGTCTGCGTAGACAACTGTGTGTATATGTGTGTGTGTGTGTGTGTGTGTGTGTGTGTGTGTGTGTGTTGATGTGCCTAGTCGCTGTCTGCCGGCTTCTTCCATTCTTTGAGTTCTTTTCTGTTCTCTTATGATTTGACTGCTATTCTCTCATCAGAGCATTTTAGATTGATGCTGTGGTCTGGTGCTGTATAAATATTTTTCCTTTTAATTTTGTTTTAACTTCTTCCTTGCCCTTCTTCTCCCCCCACCCAACTCTCCCCACCCTCCACACTCCCCGACCCCCCACCCCGCCCTGCCCCCTTCCTTTCCCCTTACCCACACTCTTTTGTCCTCTTTCTTTCTCTCTCTCTTCTCTCTCTCTCTACATATATAAATATATATATATAAATCTTTTCTTCTTTTGTCATTCAATCAAATTCCAACAACCCAACCAGGGCCAGTCAAATCCACCACAGTCTCGCGCTGAGCTAGGAATAAAGTTCACGTAATCACATGAGAGTGGAGAAAACAGTCCCCCATCCGTAAGTTCAAATCAACTCAAAGTTCACAGTGTGACATGATGGCGTCATGTAACAAGGCTAAGAATCGGTTGCATGACAATTGCCGTCAAGTTTCGTGGAGGTGCTGTGATTGGAGCGTTTTTTCTTGGATGTTGTATCAGTTGATGATTGGCCAGTCATGATCACACGTGCATTTTCTTGACTTTTGTGCTGCCACGATCTTTTTTGCTGTGCTCATTTTTGTTTCGTTCTTGGTGCTTGCAGTGGTTTTACTTTCTGTTGTTTGGTTTTTCTTGTTCAGCGTTTTTTTATGCTTCTCTAGATGTCACATAGAGAAAAAAAAACAAAAAACAAAAAGAACAAAAAATAGTTAAAAAAAAAAAAAGATGAATTCCTGAATTATTGAACCTGGGATCATTTAACTGCAAACCATTATTTTTTTTTTCTTAAAAATAAGGAAAACATCTTAAAAATATCTATGCGTGGTTGATTTACTTGCACTTGAAAATATTGTGATTTTATTTTTTTCTAGAAATTTGGGGGCCTTTTTCAATTGACGCTTTCCTAGGTCTGATCTTTTCCAGTTAGGTTATTTTAAATCTCGCTTCAAAAGGAAAAACAAAACCAAAAACCAAAACCAAAATCTCTTAGAGTAACAGAATGATTTTTAAAAAATTTATAAATCAAAAAGTAGAGTACAAAGCCAGAGGCCTCTGAGAGAGAGCCCAGTAACAATTATAAGGTTTGTATTATAGCCACTTCTGCTAAATTAAATGTGGGGAAGGGAGGTGGGGGCTGGGGGCTTGGGAGGGTTTTTTTGGTTGGTTTGGAAAAAACAGTTCTGACAAAAGCAAAATGCACCTTTTTGTTTACAACTGAAAAAGGGTCCTTGACAAGTGTTTTTTTAATTTTATTATTATTTTCTTTGGTGTTGTAATTGTTTAGACTGCTGTGTACGGTTTGCTGTTTGTTGAATCAACAGTGTGAAAAACCTGCCAGCATGGATTGATATACGCATGACGTTGTCCCCTGAGTTGGGGGCTTTGCAGTTCTAACTTTCTTGATGTAACCAGTCACCCCCATGTATAAGTGGAAACTGCTTGCTAGAATGGAGATGAGTCTCATTTGTTAATTCACGATAATTAAGCATTCTCCTTCTGATTCTAGTCAGATCATGATTTTTTTCCTTAAAAGCAAACCAAAACACCAAAAGTCACTATTTAAAACAAAATCGAGAACTGAGTTCATTTATTTAAGTTTGATGATAAAATCTGTTCTAACTTCTTTAAGGTTCTCCCAGCCCCACCCTCGAAGCTCTGAATTTCCTCTAAATTCCCTGGCATGTATGAAAAAGTTATGTGTGTGTGTACGCGTGTATCCACGCACATACATACACATGTATCCATGTATATACACATATGTGCAGGTGAACATATGCTACTCATATCTCCAGATATACATATATATACATAGCCTCGCAAATAGTTACTGACTTCAGGAAAGAAGCAGTTGGCTGGGAACTGGGCAAGGATGCTGCAAAATTCATGTCACGGATGTGTCTTCCTTCTTTTTCTCAAGGTGGGGAGGAGCAGGCTGGGCGGGTAGATTTTTTGCTACCTTGTTTGCTAGGCTTCTGTATACATATTGTATCTGGGCTAGATCCCTCAGAGATCAGTTGAATTATAAATTCATATCCCATAGTCCCAAATTCTTCCCTTAGATGGAGCCATCCCCCAATCCAGAACTCTAAAGGAACCCAAAATCAAGACCCCTCTCCCAACCACTCGACCTCAGCCCCAGCCATCACTGCCACATATCCCGGTGGCTTCTTACTCTGAACAAAGAGTCGATTTCTTGTCAATGTATCATGATCATGACTAACTCTCCTGCTGGTCTCTTCCCTCCCGCCCGCCATCCCCCAGGTTCCCACCCTGACACCCCTAAGGCAGGTTCCTTTTGGTGTTTGGATGCCTTTTGTGTTTCCTCTCTTGGCTTAATCAGCCCTGATTTTCTTCATTTTAGGGCAGGATGCTGAACGGGCTACATTAAAAAACAAACCTCTCTCTCTCTCTATTTATAAATGAGAACTGTTGGATGACACCTTTGACATATCAGCCAATACCAGTCAAGCTGAAGACTCCAGACACTCTCTGTGACTAACATTTCTTCAAGGAAAGTATAGCGTCTATGGAGTTAAGAGGGCACACGTTTGAGGGAAAATCTGTAACTGATCTAAAGAAGAAGATGAAGAAAAATGAGAAAAAAATAACAAAAAAAAGGCAACTTTCAAACAAAAATAACTTGAGACCAGATGGGGAGGCTGAAGGGTCGGGAATTGGGAAGAGACGCTGCTTACCGATCCCCGGGGCTTTGCAGCCCGTGGGCGCCTGAGGCAGGCTGGGGCAAGCGGTGTGATGGGGCCTGGTCCCCAGGGGGCGGCTGGGAGGCCGCCACTGAGCATCTCTATCTGTCATTCCTTTAGCTATTTAGGGACCAAAGGACCAAACTTTTTATTGCAGATGTGTAGCTCTATGTCTAATCCAGGAGGAATGGAGAAAAACCTCCTTCCTGCCTCATGGCTGTTCTCGAAACAGCTTAGAGCGATTCTATGAAAAAATGTAATAAAAAATTTTAAAAAAAGCAACAAAAAACAAAAAACAGAAAAAAAAGGAAAAATGCTTCAATGCTTTTAAAACAGCAAGATACTAGTTCTTTGATACTTTGAGAGGCGCTTTGATTACCCTCATTCAAGTCTATGACACTTTCCTATGGTTTTCTGTATTATATGTCTGGATGGAGCTGTTGAGATGAAAACATTGCTGGATATTTGGGGAAAGCAACAAAAATACTCAAACTCATTAACCGTGAAGTCTGAGAAAACAAGGAGGGGACAAAAGGGACTTACAAGGCAAGATAATTGTTGTGAAAAGTCTGTAAATGCTTCTAACTCTTCCCCCTCTTAAAATCCTAATAGTTGTACAGAATTTTAAAAAGGAAAAGTTTAAAATACCTATATAATAGAAGAAAAATTAGAGGAAAGCAAAAAACAAAAAATAAAAAAGGAAAAAAAAAAAAAAAACCTATAGAAGTTAGCGTCACTGCTAAAATCCCAGATGTTGTAGGACTGTACTTTTGTAGAGTTTAGACTGAGCATCAATCCCTTCTCCCCAAGAGCGCTGTCGGACGCCTTGGTCCCCAGGCCAGGCCCGCCTCCCAGACCTGCTCCGGCGGCCCGCGGCGGAGGGGAGGCGGAGGGCCGTCGGCAGGGAGGCCCGCCGCTCCGTGCTCCTCGCCTCGCTTTGCTCCGGGAGCTGCGTGCGCTCGCCTGCTCGCCTGCTCTCCGCAAGCCCTGGACACCTTCTGCTTCACTCGCCTTCCACGCTTGCTCCAGAGACTTTCCGGGCAAGGGAGACCTGGGAACTTTCATCTTAAAACAAGGAAACAACAACACACACACACAAAAACCTTAAACGAGAGAGAAACATAAACAATCTTTGAAGAATTTCTGAAACTGTTTACAAGGAATTTTGAAAAACAGGGATGTTTAAATGATGCCGGCTCTGTTTTTCTGTAAATAAATTTGCATATTTTGTAGGACTTTTAATTGTAATGATAGAGAAAAAAAAACAAGGAAAACTATTTAATGAAAGCACGATATTTATCTTTGGTAAATGACTTTAGAGCAGTTAAAAAAGACATTGCTTAAAAAAACTCAGAATCAGAAAAAAAAAACACTGATTTATTTAAGAACACATATATTTTAAAGTAGAACATATTTATTCTAATTTATTTGCACCGTTGGGAAGACTTGCTTTGGCGTTCTGCCTCCATACCTGCCTCATTGACGTCCAGTTCACACGGAGGCGGGGGGCTCTCGGAACCACCATTGTTTTTTTCCTTTTATGCTTTACAAGAACAGCTTTCCGGTTCCTCTCAGGCCTCCTGCCTTTCCTTTCTTTCTGTCTGTTTTGTTTGTTAACGCTTATTTTTTAAATGTTCTTTTTCTTTCTCTTGACTCCTCCTTTTAGGATGTCCAGATGTTGTAAAA
>RJWH01008724.1:0-28106 GCA_004363575.1 Solenodon paradoxus
ATGAAGAAGAAAATAAGAGTAATAATAGAGATCTTCCATGAAAAAAATTCAGTTCCTTGTCCAGTGCATTGGACTGAGTAATTATGAGCTACATTTCTTATCCCTTACCTGACACTGGCCTTCATTGATGCCAGCCACTTCTCAGCAGCTCCCTAATTAGTGACAATGAAAACGGGAGTGTTCATGCTTGCTTAGAAGTGACAAAATCTTTTTCTAGGGAAAGTACTCATTAATATTCTTACCACCATTTCTTATAAACACCAGAGACTGAGTTTTTTCTAATGTGAACAATTTAAAATCATAATTTCTCTAAGCATACACACAGGCAGCTTTCGATGACTCTAATGGAGAAAATCAGAGTCGTGGATAATAGAAAAACTGTGCTGGATCCAAAGTCATCTCTGTTTGGCTTGGAAATGGACTGGGTGACCTTCTTTTGCAGTGCATTTGTCTTTGGGATTCTTTTCTGCTTTGACTAATAATAACATGAATTTACATTCTCTAAGCTCACGAACTGACAGCAAGGGCGAGTGCACATAAATATTCTCGGGGAAAAGGGGAAGCTAAGCTCATAATATCAAATTTGTTGCAGTGAAGAGAGGATACATTTTTGTCAGTGGTTCCCACGGTTTAAAGGAGATAAAAATCACGTGGGGAACTTGTTGAAAATGCACATTCATAGCCCCAGCCCTTGAGATTGTCATTCCATAGCCCTGGGGTGGGGTTTGGAACTATTTTGTTTTTTATTTATTTTGGTAAGAAATGCATTGCTTGAAATTTAGCATCTTGACCATTTTTGTGTGCAAGTTCAGTAGTGTTACATCTATTCACCTTGTTGGGCACCGGACTCTCAAAGTTTTTCATCTTGTAAAACTGCTCTCTTTCCCCAGCTTTTGACATCTATCGTTCTATGACTTTTGTGACTTAAATATTTCATGTAAGTGGGATGATAAAGCATTTGTTCTTACATGGCTGGCCTGATTCACTTAGCATCCCTTTTGCTTCCCTCCCATGTGTTTCTCTCCAAGGCACCTAAGTTAGAAATCTTAGCTGGAGTAGCTATAAATGTTAAACACTGATGTAACATTGAGCAATTATTTCTCGGTGAACTCGTAGAGCTTCTGAGGTTTATATCTCTGTTTACCTTGAGTTTCATTCACATTGTAAATGTGACAGGATTTCCTTCCTTTATGGGTATCTGATATTCCATTATAAATCTATACCACATATTCTTTACCCATTCATCCACTGATGAATGTGTTTTTCTATTAAACACCCTGTGTGCATGTTACTACTGGACCTCATACCACACCTTAAGAATAATGTTGTAAGCTTTAATCCTGAAAGGACCTTTACATGAGGATCAGGTATCTCACTCCATTTTACAGGTGAGAAAGTTGAGGTCCAGAATAGAATGGAAGTATGACCTAGGCCTACCACCTCTGTATATAATGCACTAGGCAGGTGTAATAATGGAGGTCTCTGAGTAGTAAAGAGAGTAAAAGTCAAAGAGAAAACGGAATATCATGCAGCTGCGGCAATTTGATTACTTGTTCAGTATAGAGTCCCAGACATTCTGCTTTAGTAGAAATGAATTAGAGCTCATGTTTCTGCATTTTTTTAACTAGGCACCCCAGGTATTTGGAATCAAATAGATAGAAAAAAATAATACTTTGAAAAACACGTGTAATCTTCTAAGATCTGGAAGATTTCTTGTAAAATATTTCAAAGAAAGGTCAAAATCATTGATAATTTCAGATTCCCCTAATTCAATGACTTGAGACCCTCATAGAATCTGAGAGTCCATAAGCTGTCATAATTATTGTATCCAAGTAGGGAAAATAGGATGTATTACTTAAACATGCGAGATTTAGCACTACACTGGTCTACATTCAAATCCTGTCTCTGCCACTTGCTAACTATAGCATCTCAGGCAAATTCGAAGTTCTTGGCTTCAGTCTACTCATCTGTAAAGTGGGAATGATAATGTATCTGCTTCATAAGTTTATCTTAAGGGTAGTATGTCAAAAGTGTTAAGCGACCATTCACATGAAGCTTAGATTATTACTCCTTTTCAGGGCTAAAAAACAATCCTCTGAGGACCCTAAGAGAGCTTGAGTGACTGAATGTACCTTTTTGCCAAGACCAAGAGTTTTCCCAGGATGCATTAATTTCACTGCTAGAATCAAGAGCATCCCAGACAAATTGGAATGATTAGTCACTGCATAGACTTTTCTTAAACTCTTCGAGAGCTAATTTTTTTAAAGGAAAGGTACAGGCAAGAATGAAGATGAGTGTATGCAGACAGGCAGGAGATAGGAGGAAAAAGCACTTTATTTGTTCATTCATTCATTCATTTAATTGTTCATTTTGGTTGTTATCCCAGGCTCCAGATCCATAGGCATTACTTGGTCTACAGTTCTGAAGTCGCAGACTTAATGTCTAAACCACCAGGGTGCACCACGTACATACATTATTTTTACTGATAAATAGTGCTATAAATTCAGAGGCTTTCCTAATTTAACAAGAAACAATTACTGAAGATTATATGAATCTGCATATTTATTAGCTACTCTAACTAAAATTCCTAACATGGGTGGTTTTGAGAGAAGCACATGAGAGAACATTTCTAGGCTTCCTGGAAATCCCTCTCAAGAAGGGGCCCAGCTATGCAGCATATGTTTCTTACTTAGTTCATATATTTCTCTTTGCAAATGTGCAGGGGTTTATTAACAAGACTGGCATCATCTTAAGTTGTTATATGTTAATTCAGTAAATGGCAGCTGGGTGCATAAATGGCAACCAATAGAAATGTCTTGACTTGGGTGTTTTGGAGACTTGATTTTTCCCTATTAACTTGGGAAATTATTTGAAAGTCACTCCCTTTCCAGACAGCAGTTTTCTCCCTTGTATAGCACTCATTCTCAGTGCAGCTTCTCAGAATAAAAATACAATACAAGGCAGTCACATGGTCCTTGTGTAAAGGTCCTTGGATTGCTTCTCAGAAGCTTTTATGGGGTTTCTTCATTTGGCCGTTAAATCATGTGAGATGCATATACACAAAAATAAGCATGTATGAACATATACATATGCATATATCCTTCAATAATGCCTGGCTAAAGTCATACATGGCCCCCAGTTCTGTTCCAGGTGGGACTTGGCCTTTGCTGTGCATGCATTTTTGTAGGACAGCGCTTTGGATCTGTTAGGGTGTTGGGCTTTGCTTTTCAAGATCCACTGTATTTTTTTAAGTCCAGAAAGATTGTCATAATCCATTTGCCACTAGATGGCCCATTGTTTAAAACAATTCTTTCACTCAAAAAAGATTTACTGAACAAGTTTCCCATGATGATTTGAATCAAACCATTATGAAGTTTAGCTGTATTATAACATACTACTCTATATCGTTTTTAATATTTTTAACTTACATTGTCTATTTTAGAAGCAAACTGGAAGATGAAGTGGGGTATACATAGATGAGAAACAAAATCACAGTGGGGCCCCAGAGAGAAAGAACTACACCAAAGATGAATGGGAAGGGATATTGAGTTTGGAACAGGACTCAAGGGTCCAAGGTCAATAGTCAGCAGAAAGATGGCAGGCAGGGCTTGGGAGAACAGGATCTCAAAACTGAGTGAGAAAAGCTGGGCAACAGAGAGGGAGAGGAAGACATAGAACCTGGAAAATGGAGGCGGATATAAGACAAATATGGAAGTGCTGGCATAAGAAGCTTTTATAAAATGAGGCTGCCACTGTGTTAGGTAATTCAGAGGCTGCAAGAAAGATGGGATCTATGGGAGAGGTGTGGAGGTGAGGATTGAGGGGCTAAGAAGGATAAAGAAGTCTACTAGACACTTTTGTTTGTCTACCCAGTGTGCATCTCCCTCTTTTTCTTTTATTTTTGGGGAAACATTGAGAAACACTGTTCAATAATTGAGACCCAAATAACGTCCCGATACATCTCAGACTCACAGGGCCTTACAAATGTCGTGATCTTGTGTGTTTTGGATTCAAAATTGCTTGCATTTTAGAAAGAAAACACTAGATGTTAGGCAACATGCCCAGTGTGGTCTAGGGCAACACCCCAGAATCAAACAGACCCTGATTCCTGGAGGGAAATGTGTGATTTGTCATTTAGTGGGATAGATGGAGACGATGAAATCGCCTCCAGGTTAAGCTTTGTCACCAAAGGAAGAATGATGGCAAATTGCAGCAAAAAAGAACCTGTTGACTTTCAGAGCCATTCAGAAGACACCTAGTACTGATGTCTTAATTGTGAAGCTGAGTCACAGGTACATGGATGTTTGTCATTTTACTGTTCAGACTTTTTGTCTTCAACAGTCATTTGTAAAGCCTTTTAATTACATAGGCTAGCACCTGCTCTGAGAGGGATGACACAGTATTGCATTCAGAACAGGCTTAATAAATGCTTGTTGAGTTGAATGCACCTGTCTAAACCCTCCCACATTCTTTGTTTTCCCTGCCTTAGAAAGATCAGCAGGTGCTCTGCTGGTTGGGGAGGTTAGTCTGGTTATGAATATACATAACATTTAAGCTGCAACAAGGGCTGGCCCCAGTAAAATCTCATTTGTTCTTTTATTCATTAGTTCAACAAAATATTTATTCAGGATTACTCTGAACCTAGCACAGTGCTAGACGCTAAGAAGCTGTGGAAAGCATCATGAAAACCACTGAGAAATTCATCATTTGGTGGAAAGTTACAAGTTACTCACACCTTCCTGTATTTTAATGGGCCCAGTGCCCTGGGGGAAGTACTGAGGGTAATGAAAACTCCAAGCAGATGGATTCTATGCCTAGCTTATGGGCATAGATATGCACGTGTCTGGACATCTTAATATAGGACCTGGGATTGCTGCAGTCTCCACACCGCTGCAATCTAAAATAGCAATCTGAGCTCTATGCTCTCTAACCTATATGGACCTGTGTCTTCATGAAATTACATTCCTGAAGTACTGAAAATTTCCTCTGTACTCAAGTTGGAGACTAGTGGAAGACCATGGTTAGGGCTTTTCCAGTGCTGAATGAATAGCATCTTGGATGGTTCCCTGGATGGAGTAAATCATCATGGTTTCCTGGATGATAGTCTAAAACATTTCCTGACCTGATAGGCCCTGCTTCAGATAGTCCTGCCCCAATTACTCACTTCCTCAAGGAAGAGTTTTCCTGGAGCCCGGCGGCAGTGGAAATTCTCCAACAGATGAAGATCTTGGTCAACCTCTTCCTTGATCTTGACCTAACTCACCTCAGCCTGAGTCTATACTGTGATATGAGCCACTAGATCCTTATCTGGGCCATAATAAAGAAGTTGAAATACATAAAGTACTTAAAACAACACTTGGCACCCAGTAAGTGCTACATAGCAACTCCTTTATAGGGTTAGTGTCAGGATTAAATCAGATTATCCCTGTAAAGTGTTTAGCACTCAGTAAGTGTTAGCACCTCTTGTTTATTACTATCATTGAGTCAAGATATACCCAAATCCATTGAATTTCACGGTGAATATCTATCTCTAAGAAGCTGGACCCAGTGGGGTCAAAGTTTCTGTTTGGCGAGATTAACTGATTCTCAACATCAAAGTCTATAACATCCATCGACACTGCACTTATAGCCTGGAGAAGGAAACTGGGAGCAGGATACTCTCTACCCAGGGACATGACCTTACAAAAAGATCACCAATGACTTCTTTCTTGGTAAATTCAATGGACGATTCTTGGCCCTTTTTACTTCTATGAGCTTTTTCTATGAATAGGTAATAATGACAGTGTCGAGTCTTCCTTCTCTCCATCATGACACACTGTGTTGACTCACATGAAACCAAACCCCGTAGGTTTTCCTTTCACTCTGACACTCCCTCTGACTCTCCTTTGCAGGTCCTTCTTCCTCTAGCTATTCTTTAATAACTGGTGACCAGGAGGGTTCTTTTTTAGGCAACCTCCTCTTCTCACTGGACATAATCCACCCTGGCTAATCTTATGTACACCTATGACTTTTGTGACTCATATACTGATGACTCTTAAATCTATGGTCTAGATTGCTCTACTGAGCACCACACCCATAGATCCACCTGCCAATTGGACATTTCCAGGTGGGTGTTTATAAACAAACACCTTAAACCAGACATGGTCCTAATTTAATTTACCATTTATCTACAGATAATAAACCTTGCCACCTCCTACATTCCATATCTTCTCTCCCTTATTAACTACATCTAATCAGTGTGTAGGTAGGTTTACTTCTAGAATATACCCCACACGCATCCATTTCTTTCTGTTTCTACTGTCACTACTCTAATCCAGGCCACTGTCACCTCTCCCTTGTAATAGCTTTCAAATGAACCTTCTTCCCTCCCTCCCTCTTTTCTTCTCTAAAGCTGGAGGAAGTTTTCTGAAACAGCAAAAATTAAGTCACTCATCTATTTAAACTCTTTTTCATACCTCCTCACCATTTTTAGACAATAATCATTATATCTCATAAGTAGATAGGATTTAATATGTCAGGTACTCCTCTGGGCATATATTGTCGATCTCCAATGAAGAACTGAGGCCTAGTAATAACTAAGTGAAAGAGCTAGAAACTGGATTATCCAGTTCCAGTTCAGTCCTGAGATAACTACCCCAGCCAACAGCTTGATTTTAACCTGCACCCAAACTACTGAGATAAACCTCTCCCAGATTCCTGACTCATCAAAGCTTTCTGAGAAAATAAATGCTTGCCATTTTCAGCTGCTGAATTTGGCAGAAATTTGTTACACAGCAAAAGATAACTAATATACCACTCAAGTATATTACCTCAAACTTCACTCATTCATGCACACATGCATGCATGCATTGCTTTCAACCAAACGATGACATTTAATGAGTACCAAAGATTAAAATCACTTCTCTTTTCACCTTCCCTTCCTTTTGTGTCCCCCATAACAGCAGTAAAGAACAATCACTCAGTCCTAAAAGGTGACATGAGTTTTCATGTTTCTGTGATTTTAAATGGCTTGAGTGATTCTTTGCCCTTTTTGCAGCCTGGCCACCTCCTAGTCTTTCACAAAGTTGGGTTCCTGTATTGCCCCTAGGCTGAATTACATGCTGCCTTGTTGTGTTCCATTAATACATCATACGCAGCTCTCTCATAGCATTTACCTCACCATCGTATAAGAAACACCTTCCTTGTTCAACCTCAGACTGAATCTTGAGGAAAGAACAATATCTTACGCATTTACATACACCCCCGCCCTGCTCAAGTGCCTGCTTAAGGGTTTGTTAAATGAATGAACCAATTCATAAATGAATGAATGGAAGCTCTAGGGTTGGCAGGGAATTATTTGTTCACTGATGTATCCCAAATGCCTACCACAGTGTCTGGTACATAGTAAGTGCTCACTAAGTGTATATTGTAAGTTGTAGAAGTCTTTTTTAAAGGAAAGGTGCAGGTAGGAACAAAGGTGAGTAGGCAGGCAAGAAGAGAGAGGAGGAAGAAGCGCTTTTATTTTTTGTATTTGTTTGTGCATCTTAATTGTGAAAGTTGCAGAAGTTTTAATAAAAAAAACAAACACATGACTACAGAGCAAACAGTCCTTAACTGTATGAAAATGTGCTCAGTCACACTCTTAATAAATGCAAATTAAAATTCACTTTGGATACTACTTCCCTCTCATTTGATATGCTCAAGTCTGAGCATGTCACTACATACTGTATAGTGGAGAAATGAACACTCATGCATCGTTATTGGGAAGGCAAAAATTGGACAACCCACCTGCCAAGGGCAATTGGCCAATATTGATGAATATTTTTAAAATATTTATGATTATTGGTAATATATCTTATAGGCAGACCTTCACAATTATGAAACAATGTATGTATAACTATTCATTGACCTGTTGTTTATAATAGTGAAACGTTGGAAGCAGCCCAACTGTCCATCTCCAGGGAACTGGACAAATAAAATATGGAACCTCCATACAAGGTAGTATCATGCAGTTGTTAAAAGAGATAATTGAGGAAGCTGTCTTTGTACTGATGCTGAAGTATCTCCTATATATTCTAGAAATTTCACCATGCATGTTTGATTTCTTTTATGTATGAAAATATCAAAGTTCAGAAAAGCATATCTAGTATGTAACCTTCCTGGAAGAAAGGAGGAAATTATTTTATTTAACTGTTCATTTTGAATGATCTCCCCTGGCCCTGGGTTGTGAATCCAGGTCCTTGGGATGTATGTAGATTATGCTGACAGGCGACCGTGATCTTAACCTCTAAACCACCAAGCACACTAAAACTTATTAAAATACATTTTTATTTAGATGACAATGTTTTCTAACATTATTTCAATTTCAAATGTGCAGCATTGCAATTCTACATCTATATACATCACATTACGATCACCACTAAAGACCTAGTTTCCACCATAGAATCGACAACCTTAACCATTTTGTCCACCCCTAAAGCCCTTCCCTTATGTAACCACCAATCTATTTTCTGCATCAAAGAGTCTATTTTTGTTTTGTTTTGTGTGTTAATTTGCTTTGTTCCTTTATATTTCATATATGAGTGGTCATATGATATATGTCTTTTTCCATCTGACTTTATTCACTTAGCACAATACCCTCTAGTTTCATCTACATTGTCTGAAATGGAAGGATGGAGGGAATTCATCTTTTTTAAACAACACAATAGTATTCCTTTGTGTGTGTGTGTGTGTGTGTGAGTGTGTATAACATCTTCTTTATCAACTCATCCTTCATTGGATACTTAGATTGTTTCTGCATCATGGCTATTATAAATAATGCTGCAATGAACAGGGTCTATATAGCTTTTCATATTCATATTTTGGCATTCTTCAGAGAAATACCTGTAAGTAGAATAGTTGGATCATATGGGGAGGAAGATTTCATAATATATGATTGTTAAACAATTTTGAATTTTGAATCATAGGAATGCAGCACTTTTTTGAAAATGGTAAATTAGAAGCAAAGCAGTCCTCCTTTTTTTTTACTAGGAATACATTTGAAAAGTCAAATTCATTCCCTAAAGCATAGTAATGTGGTTCTCCCAAGGACAAGCACATTCAAACAGAATCTTGAAACCTGAAGCCAAAGAAATCAAACAACCATGGAGAAATGTCAGGTACCAGTAGCAATCCAGCAAGGAAAAGGGAAAGAAGCCTCCTTAGGGATCTGCAACCAAACCCCAAATTCTGCCTTTGCACAGGCCTTGTGTATCCAAGTATAGTCTCAGTTCTCCTCCCTGCTCACCACACTGCCCCACATTCAAGCAAGCAGCCTAGAAGGTGGGCTCCTATGACCCAGGGCTAATACTGGTTGTCCCCAGATCTGCAAATGCTAGCCCTGGCTAGGACAAATGGGTTTTGTTTTTGGCTAATGGAGAATCAAAGCTTTTGGAAAAGCTATCTGTGGATTAGAAATGTAAAAAGGTTCCCTTGGCCTTCCGGAAACAGAAAAAAATGCCACAAAATGATAGGAAAAGAAAAAGCTATAGCCAGTCACAGATATCAAAGTCTGAGGAGCTTATTTGGTGCAAATCCTATGATCATGAATGTCTCAGAGCTGTAATTCTATCTGATTACCCTGTGCTGTCAACAGTGGGAGTGGGAGTGGTGGAAAACCTCAGAAGATTAATATTTTGTATGGTGATAAGGCAGCAAGCCTGTGACTCTGTGCTTATCTCCCATGAATCAGAAGCTGGACTGAGAGGCTTCAAAAGACAGTGACATTTTATAATGACTCTGTGTGTGTGTGTGTGTGTGTGTGTGTGTGTAAAGAAAGTCGTCAAGCCCAGATTCATTCTCTGCTGCTACTATTGACTTCTTCAGCAGACAGGCTATATCACCCTGTGTACAACCCTGCTTCTCCACTTTGCTTTGTGGCATCAGGGTATCTGGGGGAGGGTGGTCTGTTTTCTGAGGATTGGGGACAAGGCTGATTTGGGGATGCATTTGCTTCCTAACCTCTGTTAAAAGGAAGATGCCTTGGGAACTGTTGTGAAATGTTTCAGTAGGAAACCAACTTTCATATTTGCTTATAGTTCTCTCCCAGGACATACTCAGAAAGAGTAGGCTGGCTTTAAACAAGGAGTTGCTCAGTTGCATTATCTGTTATGCTGAAGCATGTAAGCTGTAGCAACTAGAATTTAAGTACAACGTTTGCATATTTACATATTTAAGTAGTACTAGTGTCCAAATTTTTAACATAGAGCTTCACTGTATATGAGCTATGTGACTTTGGAAAAAGTTACTTATCGCCTCTGTGATTCAATTTATCTGCACGATGAAGATAGTCATATTATCTAACAAAGTTGTTGTGAGAACGAACCACAGTTATCTCCAGTAAGTGCCTGGCACTCATTAATCTGCCATTATCATGGCAGATGCCCAATATTCAGAAATTAGCTCTACCACTTCATAACTATAACCTGGGTAAGTTATTTCAACTCTCTAAACTTCAGTTTTCACAGCTATAAAACAGAGATTATAATCTTCACAGCACTATGAGGTAGGTACCAATAAACACAACTTAAGAATTTAGCACAGTACCTAGCAGAGTAATCATTCAATAAACGAGAGCGAATTGGAGTAGGAGTAAGGGGAGGGGAGGAAGTGGAGGAAAGAGACAAAATGGAAAAGAAGGAGGAGGATAGAAATGTGCCTAAATTACAAGAAGAGAGATCTGGCTTGGACATAATAACTTAATCAGTCTAAATTATTTTTCAAAAAAAAATCATTTCACCTCCTATTCTCACTTCCATCTCTCTCTCTCTCTCTCTCTCTCTCTCTCTCTCTCTCTCTCTCTCTCTCTCTCTCTCTCTCTCTCTCTCTCTCACACACACACACACACACACACACACATACACTTTTTAAAAAAAGTTTATGATTCCACCGTCATTAGCAAGGTATTCAAAGGATTTTAGGATCTCTGTACCCTCCATATTTCCTCATTCCCTTCCCCTATACTGTGCCTCAGACTGGAAATCTCATAGGTTCTAAGCCCTAACATGCAGCACTAGCTATACTATAATTATATTATTCTTTACATACTGATATATGCTATTTATTGAGCACCTGCCACATGCTAAGCATCTTGCCTGTGTTGTTCCCACCAGACTGTAAGCTCCATGAGGTGCATGACCACTACTTCTTTCTACTCACCACTCCCCTCTGTGTCTATTATGGCACCTGACATATGGAGGCTACTCAGTAAATGTTTCTTGATGTCTGCATGAATAGAATCTTCATTATAAGTCTATAGGATAGGAATCACTACTATTCCCATGCTACAGAAAAGAAACCGAGACCTAGTTATATTATATGAAAATCATAAAAGTTGCAGTGCTGAGACTAGACTGCATTTGTCTGACTCCATAGACTGCTGAGAGCCACTCTCTTGTCCAGTTTATTTTCCTTGTGGGCAGCATCAATTCTCATGCCTTCATTCCTCTGCTTGTGTTACCTGGAAAGTGCTCTCTCGCTCTGTCTATCTGATACACTCATACTTGAAGATTCACTTCAAGTGTCATTGTCTCTTATAATTTACCTACTTTTTATATTATACTTTATTTGGAAGAGATGGCTTGAGATGGCTTTGAAAATGCATAAAATGGGAAAAATATGTGATAAATATCATAGCAAAAAGAGAATCAGAATTAGCAAAAGAAACAAAAATTCAGGGAGGCAAGATTCATCTTAAAGACATAAGGGTGTAGTAGACATTAAGTCAATCACCTCCAAAGGAGTAAGCCGCATACCCCTGGGTTCAAGTCCTGAGTCTAGAGGAAACAATCAGTGTGAATAACTAAATAAAATAAATACACTTTCTCCTACTTTCTCTTCCTGCCTGCCTGCCTATACACCTTCTTTCCTACCTGCACCCTTTCCTTAAAAAAAAGATTAACCTTTAAAAAAATTCCTGCTCTCAATGAGAAAGCAAACGACCCAATCAATAAACAGGTGGAAGATTTAGATAGACATTTCTCCAAAGAATAGATACAGATGTCCAACAGGCATGTGAAACATGCTCATCAACACTTTTTATTAGGGAAATGAAAATAAAAACCACAGTGAGATATCACCTCACACCTGTGAGAATAGTCTATGTTGAAAACACTAGAAAGAAGTGTTGGCAAGAGTGTGAAGAAAGAGGAATGCTTATGCACTGTTAGTTGGAAGTGTAAATTATTGCAACCACTTTGGGAAAAGGTATGGAGGTTCCTCAAAAAGTTGAATATAGAACTAGCTTATGATCCAGTTATTCCACTTCTAATTATCTGAAGAATATGAGAACAGTAATTTTAAAATATATATGAACTTCTATGTTCATTGAAGCACTATTTACGATAGCCAAGATATTGAAACAACCTAAGTGCCCATTGACAGTTGATTGGATAAATTTGTAGTATATATACTTAATAAAATACCTCTCAGTTGTAAAAAAACAGATAAAATCCTGCTATTTGCCACAATATAGATCCAACTAGAGGAGAGTATAATAAGTGAAAAAAGATAGTATGAGAAAGAGAAATGCTGGATGCTTTTATTCTTAAGTGGAATGTAAAAAATAAAGCAAAAAACAGACATTTAAAGCAAAATGAAAACTAATGCTCAGGCTCTGAACTGAGATTACCAGAGAGAAAGAGGGGTGGGGAAAGACAGCAAAGAGCAGTGGAATCTAGTGGGCAGTGGTGGAGGATTATGGAAATTTCGTGGTGGACATTCTGTGTTATCATATATTTGATAAAGAATGAAGCTACACAACTAAAGCTTATGCTGTAAATCAATGTTTTTAAAAAGCCTGCTAAAAGATTCTTCTGTTCTTAGAGAAATGGGCCACAAATTTATTTCTATGCTTGCTGCAGTCAATGCAAAGATAGAAACTTGATTAGTTATAAGATTCATAGTGTCCATAGGTAAAAATATATCCCCCTCCAGTTTTTATAAAGGATACGAAGAGACAGGAGAGAAGATAGTGACCTGGTAGAAGCGAGATTCAGATCGTCCCCATAGATCAACAAGAAATTCACATATTCTCCAGAGGTAGATACCGAAGAAGAGCTGGCCCAGCAACTGCAAAGATGGGGTGGCTTTTGTGACTACAAAAAGTAGGTAAAAATATCCCAGTATGCAGCTAAACCACAGATTTGGGACTCAGCATAAGAGCTGTGGTAGTGGGGTGAAACTGCAGGAAGATTCGAATGGCTGGTGCAGAAGGGCTGGGATATGGAGGCAGAGACTATCTTGGTATGGTGTGGAAGGAGAGACAGCCTTCTGAAACTGAGCTGCAGCCCAGAAGGTGAAGTTAAGCAAGTATTATTAGATCTGACAAGAGACATCAACAGCAACACAATAATAGTGGGCCACTTCAAAACCCCACTTACAAGAATGCACAGATCAACCAGACAGGAAATTAACAGGGAAACAGTTGCTTTAAATGACCATCTGAAACAGATAGGTCCAATGGACATATATTGATCACTTTACCCAAAGACTACAGATTTCACTTTCTTCTCAAGTAGGCATGTAACATTCTCAAGGATAGATCATATCCTGGGACACAAATTTCTCAACAAATTTACAAAGATTGAAATTGTACCAAGCATCTTCTCTGACCAGAGTGGTTTAAAACTACAAATCAACCACAAAAAGAAAGCTGGACAACCCTGTGGGGAATAATAAGGAGAAAGCTTAGTCTAGGTAATCAGTGCCTTTGGCAGTGAAACAGAAACCTTGGCACCCGGAATGCTAGGTACCCACCCAGTGAGGAAAACCTTGACTGGAGGGGTTTCTGCTAACCTGCTGAGATTTAGGAAGAAGTTAAATGTCAAACAGATAGCTTAAGACATTTTGGGTATGACCTCTGCCATGTAAATAATTATTGTAAACAACTTCTCTGGGTAATGACAATAAATACGCAAGGAGTCAGATACTCTGGGTGACAGTCCTCAGAGGCTTCACCCCCGACCTCGCTTTCATTCTTAGTTTCTTGTCTTTCTCATCTTTCACGGCCCCCTTCCTTCAGCCCTGTCCACAGGAGTCGAGTCTGGTACAATCCCAAGCTAATTAATCAGAAACTAAGCAATATGCTTTCGAGTGACTCTTGAGTAAAAAAGGAAATCAAAGAGGAACTTAAAAATGCTTAGAGACAAATGAGAACGAAGACACGAATCCATGAGATGCAGTAAAAGCAGTACTAAGAGGAAAGTTCATCACAATCCGGGCCCACCTCAAGAAATAAGAAAAAATGCAAATAAACAACCTAACTCTACATTTAAAACAGTTAGGAAAAGTAGAACAATTAAAGACAAAAATCAGCAGAAGAAAGGAAATAATCAAAATTCAAGTAGAAATAAGTGAAATAGAAAACAAAAGAAGATGAATGAAACCAAATGTTGGTTCTCTGAAAAAATAAACGAAGTATCCAGACTATTGACTAGACTCACAAAGAAAAAAAGGGAGAAAATTCTCACAACTAGAATCAGAAATGAAAGAGGAGAAGTTACAACAGATATCACAGCAATTCAAAACTTCATGAGGGACTACTATGAACAGCGCTATGCCAAGAAAGTGGACAACTTTGAGGACAAGGACAGAATTTTAGAATAATGCAATCTATCATGACTGAACCTGGAAGAACTAGAAAACCTGAATAGAGACATCACAAGAAAAGAAATCGAAGAGGTAGCTAAAAGTCTCTTTAAAAATAAAAGCCCAGTACTAGATGACTTTTCTAATGAGTTCTACCAAACCTTCAGAGAAGAATTAACACCTATTCTTCTCAAACTCTTCCAACATACTGAAAAACAGGGAACTCTCACCCAAATACTTTTTTATGAGGCTAGCCTCACAGTGATACCAAAAGCTTATAGAGACATCACCAAGAAAGAAAATTACGGGCAAATATACCTAATGAGCATAGATGCAAAAATTCTCAACAAAATACTATCAAACTGAATCTAACAATGCATTAAAAAGATCATCCATCATGATCAAGTGAGATTTATCCTAGGGATGCAAAGATGGTTCAATATATGTAAATCTAATAATGAAATACAACATATCAACAAGAGCAAGGAGAAAAACCACATGATCATATCAATAGATGCAGAGAAAACTTCAGACAAGATCTACTACCCATTCAATAAAAATAAAAAATCCTCCATAAAATGGGAACAGAAGGTACATACCTCAATAACAAAAAGGCCACATATGAAAAACTCACACCCAACATCATAGCAAATGGTGAAAAATTAAAAGCATTTTCTCTTAGGTCAGAAACAAGGCAAGGTTGTCCACTCTCACCACTGCTATTTAATATTGTACTGGAGGTCTTAGCCAGAGCAATTAGGCAACAAAAGTAAATAAAAGGAATCCAAATTGGAAAGGAGGAAGTAAAACAGTCATTATTTACTGATGGCATGGTTATATATATTGAAAAGCCTAAAAACTCTGTCAAAAAACTTCTAGAACCCATCAACAAATATAATAAAGTGGCAGGCTACAAAATCAATGCGCCAAAATCCACTGCATTTTTATATGCAATCAACATGTTAGAAGAAAATGAAATCCTGAAAATCACACCATTTAAAATACAGGTTAAAATAATAAAATACCTGGGCATATACTTAACAAAGGAAGTAAAAAACCTGTAAAATGAAAATTACAAGTCCTTTTTAAAATAAATAGAGGAGAACACAAAGAAATGGAAAGACATCCCTGCTCATGGCTGGGAAGAATCAACATCATTAAAACGATCATCTGACCCAAAGCAATATACAGATTTAATGCAATATCCATTAAAATCTCATGGGCTTATTTTCAGAAAAACAGGAAAAAACAGTCTTAAAATTTGTATGGAACAACAAAAGACCCTGAATAGCCAAAGCAATTATTAGAAAAAAGAATGAATCTGAAGGGATTACACTCCCAGACATTAAGCTATACTGCAAAGCAATAGTGTTCAAAGCAGTATGATACTGGATTAAAAACAGAGTCACAGATCCGTGGAGTACAACTGAATCACCAGAAACTGACCCACTCACATGTCAGTTCATCTATGACCAAGGAGCCAAAAGCATACAGTGGAGAAAGGACACTCTCTTCAATAAATGGCGTTGGGAAAACTGGACAACCACATGCAAAAGAATGAAACTACACCACTCTCTAACACCATTCACAAAAATTAGCTCAAAATGGCTAGAGACTTGGACATAAGACCAAAGCATAAAATTCTTGGAAGACAACATAGGAAAAACTTTCCATGACATCAGCCATAAAGAAGTCTCTGGTGACTCAACTCCAGTATCAAGGGAAACAATAATAAAAATAAACAACTGGGACTACATCAGACTGAAAAGCTTATTCACAGTGAAAGAAAAGATCATCAAAACAAAAAGACAATCTACTTACTGGGAGAAGATTTTTGCATTCCATGTTTCTGACAAGGCCTTGATATCTAAAATATACAAAGAACACGTAAAATCAATAACAGGAAAACTAAAACTCATTAAGAGAAAGGCAGGCTATCCAAACAAAAAATGGGAAGAGGAATTGGAGGGACACTTTTTTGAAGAGTATATACAGATGGCCAACAGGCATGTAAAAAGATATTCTTACTCCCTGGATATCAGTGAAATGCAAATTGAAACAACAGTAAGATATCACCCTCCACCTGAGGGACTGGCTATTATTCAAATGTCTAAAAAGATCAAATGCTGGGGATGATGTGGAGAAAAGGGAACACTTTTACAGTGTTGATGGGAGTGTGAATGGGTGCAACCCCTATGGAGAACAGTATGGTGATTCCTCAAAAAGTTGAAGATAGAAATCCCATATGATCCCGCCATTCCACTTCTGGGTATTTACCCAAAAGATAGAAAATCACCCATCTGCAGAGATGTATGCATCCCCATGTTTATTGCCGCCATATTCACAATGGCTAAGAACTAGAAATTACCTACGTGCCCAACATCACATGAATGGATGAAGAAGATGTGGTTCATATATACAATGGAATACTACGCAGTCCTTAGAAGAGATGAAACCCTGTCATTTGAATCAACATGGATGAATCTAGAGGGTATTATGCTAATTGAAATAAATCAAAAGAAGAAAGACAGATACCAGATGAACCTCACTCATAGATGGAACATGAAAAGACAAAACAAAGGAACAGTTGAAACCAAACGAACCCTCGTATGCTTGCAGCAGAACTGAGGTGACCAATAGGGAATGGCAACAGGAGCACAAATGGTGGTGGAGCCCACTGGACAAGGGGGAAGAACACTTGGTGATTTGGTGGAGGGCGGGGTGTGCTGACATCTATCTGAAGAATGGAGAACCTATACATGTGAGGCTATTTTAATATGTAGAATAATTTACTACAATAAAATATATATTCAAAAAGGTTACAAAAAGATGAAGTAGATGACATTCGCTACAACAGTCTTTTCCTAGCTGCCACCTCAACCTCTCAGGCTGGAATGTTGTTCCTTCTGTGTTCCCATGACATTTTGTCCTTTTAATCGGGTTATGTTAGAATTATTTATATATGTATATTTCTCAGCAGACTGAGTTTTCTGAGAACAAGTTCCATATCTTGGTTGTCCTGTACCTGTGCTTCCTTTTTCATAAAATGGAGATGATACTTACCTCACGATGATAAACACACAGTATTAGCTATTATTTTATCCTCAGCAAGTACAATACCTGGCACCAGGCACTCAATCAATGAGTATTGGATGAATGCATAAATGGATTAATGCATGAACCCAGGATGGAGACTTGTGGGTTCTTTTGCCTGGAGAGCTCTCGAATTATGAAAGAAAGCCATTAGTCTTAATGTGTTTACCTCCCTTAGGTCTTGATTCCAAGGTCACTTTTCAGTAAACCTTAGCCTGTTCCTGCTATCTAAAATTACACTCACCCCAAAGCATTCTCTGTATTCCCTTTGCTGCTTTATTTTAGTTTTTTGCCTTAGCACATCACACTGGTTAGCATACTATATGTTTAGTCATTTATCATGTTCGTTTCTGCCCCCTACCCACCCCTATGTTAGAATGTAAGCTCAGTAAAGGCAGGGATGTTGTTAGTTTTGAGATAAGAACCTGGCAGATAGTAGATGATGAATAAATATTAATTGAAATCATGATTGTATGGAAACAAAGGAGAATGGGGCACTAAATGGAGTTAAAGGAGGTAAGCCTAGGGCATAAAACTTAAGAACTCACTCTCAGAAGAGTGTGCCAAGCTTTAGAGTAAATACCATCTCTACAGTCTGAAGCCTAGGCATTTTGCTTATTCCCCCTAGTCCCAGCTCTGAAGAAGGGAATGGGCAAGATGATCCAGTGAGGTTGTAGTCCTAGGCAGTAGGATGCTAGTGTTTATCCACCAGTGGGGGAAACTGATTTAGAATGTTTTCCCATTACTATGGTGTAAATATCCCCACCATGACCAATTTCAAACTATCAACAAGAAATCTCTGAACATAGAATTGGGAAATATGTCAACGTAGCTCTTGTGAGCTGGTGCAAGTTGGCTTTGCATACGTTACTGGCCAGAACTCTTGGACTTTTACTAAATGCAACCAGGGATAGCATAGGGGACTATAAAAACAAAAAACAATGAGTAGATTAGCAGTTCTCATCACCACCACCAAAAAAAATGATCCAGAAAGACACTGCCTTATTGGAGAGCTAATGACATCACTTTCAAATTATGAGTGATGTAAGGAGATAATGTAGTGCTTTCTGAGGACTATGAGTCAGTTCCCCTGCTAAGCGTACAACCTACATATTAGGTATTAGTATTATCCCCATTTTACAGATAAGGAACAGAAGCACAAAAATCATCCGTAACTTGCTCCAGGTCATACATGTAGTACGTGGTAGGGCCAGGAATCAAATGGAAACCTTGATTTCCAAGACCCTTGTGCTTTTTCTTACATAGTAGAATAGGTGTTATGGCCTCAAAATACAGTGAAATCTCCATAGGTAGTGTAAGGAGGATTTGCAGGTTTGCAGGCGGTGAAAGAATTCACCAGGAGTGAACAAGCAATAGAAAGACTTGTAAGCAAGCGACAGAAAGATGTATTCACTGCCCAAAGGAGAAGAGGAGTCAGACTCTACGGGATGAGTCAACATTGGGTAGTCAGGGATTGGGTTTATATAAGGCTGGGTGAGGGTGTCAGGTGGTGGGATGTAGGAAGCTTCTCAGTTTCTCACATAGCTGGGAGACAGAGTATGTTTCCCCAGGTGCTCAAAGGTCTGGGCTTCTGGGAAACAGGATGCTTTCCTGGTTTGTCACATATTATTGGGGTGACAGGACATTTTTCAGCTTTTCAGACATTTTGAGTCTTTCAGAAAACAGAGCTTTCCATTTTTCCAGACATCTGGGATGTGCGTTCCAGCTGGCTGGGGCTTTTGCTGTTGCTACCTTATTTTTTGGCATGGCGATTTTCCATTGACTAGAACTTGAGATAAGACATTGGGTAGGATTGTTTCTTGTTCAGTCTCCCTTACCGGTAGGTGTTGACAAGCTTCTGTAGGTCCAGGCATGTGTTACAGGATGAACGCTAGGGAATTCCCTTCTCTCCATCTGGCTAAGCTTCCATGGGCTCCAAAGGACTCCCTGTATTTTCCACTGCTCTATACTAAGTGACTAGACAGTACCTGGGGCACAGAAAACATTCGATGAATAATTGTCTAAGGATGAAAGGAATAACAAGAAAGGAAGTAAAAGAGGAGCGATACATTTTGTCCCTTGGATACTGTTGGTGCTTCATGCTCACTTGAGAAGACTTTAGACAAGAAATGTGTATAGATGGTCCCAAGCAAATTCTCCCTGCCGACATCTACTAATTAGATGACTGAAAGCACAGTCCTGGGTGTCTTCTTATCTGTTGTGCCAGAGCATGGGCTTTGGGGATGGATTCTGGGATTATCTTCTCTGCAGATTTGCTTTCCTGGCTGTGATGCACATGGTCAGTACTCTTTGTGCCCAGTCTAATGTTGGTGATTTGCAAGCAGCATTAGGGATATCTCCAGTGTCAGAGGAAATGAGTGCAGGCTTCAGATTTCCCATGACTAATCCCTAGAGCAGGCAATCCTTCCATGGATAATTGAACAGAGATGAATTTAGTTACTGGCTAAATTTCAGGACTCTTCTACTTGGGAACCTTACCCAAACACTTGACATGAGATTTTTGGAAGAGATATAAAAGTTAGTTCTAGATTGGGGACTCTCTTTCTCTCTCTCTGTCTGTCTCTCTGTCTCTGTCTCTCTGTCTCTCTCTGTCTCTCTCTGTCTCTCTCTCTCTCTCTCTCTCTCTCTCTCTCTCTCTCTCTCTCTCTCTCTCCCATCATGAACATATAAGTGACAGGCTAAAAAATGCATCAAGCTTCCATGTTCTGAACTGATTCCCCGACTGTGATTCTGTATTCTGATGGCCTCCAGCAGAGGCGACCTGCAGCCTACTTGCATCCCAAAGATGTGATTTGCTCCGTAGGCTTAATATTCAACAATGATTTTTTACTCATTGGGAAACATTAATAATCAAGGAAGCTTTGTGTTTAAAATCATCAACTCTTTCAGTTTCTCGAACATTTGGAAGCTCTGCCAACTCTAGGCACACAGTTGACATGCAGCCACACTGGGCTGGAACTGAGCACCCAGCTTGGACAGAACAATTGCTTCCTCCCACATTCACACCTGCTTGCCACAGGGCAGGCTGTCACCTGCATTTGAGGGTCTCCCTTCACACTGCCATTTCAAAATGTGCGTGGGTCTGTGCTCTCCAATTTGCCAAGGAGATGAAACTACCACACCCACTAGATTTGTTTCAGTTACCTTCCTGGCTCCTACTAAGACTGTGTCTGAGTGTCTGACCCCTACGCTAAGGGCCCAACACCAGTCTTGGACATCAGCAGGGTTTGTGGCTGCCAGCACAGATTGTGAGACAAGTTGTCACCAGAAAGCCCCTATGCCTCAAAAGTAGCTCCCTGGTGGCCTACCTGTCTGAAATGCACACTCTCATTCATTTCTTAGGCTAAAACATGTTTCGTTTTCAAAATGAAGGTGTGTTTTGCTAGTTTCCAGCAACATGAAGGGGAGAGAGTGGTTATCAGAAGGGTCTTGGAAGAGATTTTGGATTGCAAACTGAGCAGACATCCAGGCCCCACCCCTCCTCACACTCTCTCTTGAAGAGGGGGTTCATGCCAGTACCAGGCTGTTCTTATCCATCACTATTATCTCCCTGATAGCATGTGTGTTTGTGTTATAGCCCACTACCAATCAACAACTATTGAAGGGGCGACAATGGCTCAGGTTACTTAGCTATTTAGAGAATGGGACGCCAAATGAGTAAGCTTTGCTGAAGGGAGGGCTTGGAGAATGCTCAGAGCCTGAGGGCACACCTCAGGGTGGGCAGGCCCTGGTGGGCAGCATTGGGGTCCTGTGCGTAGAGGAGGGGAGAAAAGCATTGCTCTAAAGGAGGACAGAGAAGTGTGGAAAGTCATCCTCCTTTTGTGTCCAGTGGGCCCTTCAGAGAATGCACTAATTCGTTCTTTAAAAAAGACTGCTTCTTTGAGTGTATCTCACAGGTGGTAAGAAGGCCGGAACTCTATAAACAGATCCTCTTGCAGTTACCAGAGGCTATTTTTGATGCTTGAAAAATCATATTCCAAGCAGACAGAGCCCGTGTTGGAAAGCACAGAGAGCCAAGACACACAGCAATTGGTAACTCTCCGGAAAGACCGCTTTTTGTGTCAACCTGCTCACAGCACACTCCACACTGCCCCACCACCATCCCTATGCTGCACACCTGGCATTTCTTAGATACAATCTCTTCCCAGTGCCCTCACCTAGATGGTCACATGCATGTAAATCAGGCTAGGCAAAGCTCCTCTGAGTCCAGCAGTGACCCACACCAGCCCTTCTTCCAGAACTCCCTGCCCTGCTCCTCCAGACAACAGCAGTGTCCTAGGTCTCTCCATCACCTCACAGCCCTCACTCACAGGAAGCTCTTTCTTACTTCCATGGCCATGTTTGCTTTCGGGGCTTCCATGAGAATGGGCTCAGCTATCCACAAAGGTGACCATTTGGAGACAAAGTGGGGGGACACCCAGTAGGTTGGGGAAGTATTAGAGAAAATGAGAGAGTGCATGCAGGCGGCAGGAGGTAACAGAAAAAGCAGGGGAAAGACTTAGCCTACCCTCATGATTCATTCAGACTCTCCCCCTTCTTACTGACTTTCTGCTCCAGTCACATCTCAAGGGGTGTCTGAAAGTCCTTAACTTCCACTTGCACATTGTTCAAGGGCCCAGCTCTTGGCTCCAAGTCGTCTCCTACTCCCTGGGCACAGGCTACATCTTGCTGATTTCCAGATTAGTCAGATGAACATTTAACATCCACCTCCCCTCAGCCTTGGCAGCTTGTATTTCCATGAGAGTGACAAGAAGGGTAGACATACTTATTATCCACTTTATTTGATATTGAAGTCAATCTTCTATGGCCCACATGACTCCCCTCCAGGTACTTGGTAGGGTCACATGAACTTGGCAGGCCACTGGAATTTCCCCAAGTCAGCCCTCAATTCCTTCAATGAATTACCCACTTTGTGGATTATCTGCAGATACTGCCTCTCTCTAAAATGATTTCTGTCTCCCTGCTGGTTTCTGAGCTGCCTTTTCCCACTACTCCCATGACAGTCTGTGGATGTGTGCTTAAGGAATGCCTACTTGAACATTTGCCTATGCAAAATGGAAATACAGAGGAAAACTGGATGAGGAGTGGGGGAAGTGTGATCCTCTAGTCCTCTCCCTTGCCAGCCAGAAATGGTTTGGGACCTTCAATTAAATCCTAAACTTCTGAGTGCATGCTATGTGAAAAGGCCTGAGGTTGTTAGCTAGAAATGCAGTACTTTTGTCCTACTTGGTTTCTTCTTGGTTTGAATAATTCCCAGGGATAAGAAAGAATAAATATGAATGAAACGGAGTGACCCATAAGCAAATTACACATCATCATCATCATCATCATCATCATTATCATCATCCTATCATTATCACACAGATAGAACTTACATAGGACTTAAGTTTCAGGGAAACGTCAAAGTGCTTTATAAGCACTTAATTGTCATACCTCTGATTACAGATATTGTTACCTCTGTTTTAGAAGTAAGGAAATGGAAGTACGAAGAGATTCAATTATTTGCCTTAGGTCACGCATCTGTTACCCAGGCAACCTTGACTCAGGGTACATGGGTTTGCTACGATATTTAACTCTTTGTATTACACACATTCTGTTTTTTCAGTTATCAGTTGTTACAAACTACCCTCATACCTTTTTTTTTTTAAGGAAAGGCGTAGGCAGGAATTAAGACCAAACGAGCAGGCAGGCACGAAGAGAGAGGAGGAAGAAATATTTTAATGTATTTTATTTAGTTGGTTCATCTCAGTTGGTTCATCTCAGTGCCAGGATGCAAACCTAGGTCCTTGGGACATATGTTGCTTGTTCTGGCAAGAGCCAGCATACTAAATTGATACTCCTCCATGGTGTGCTAACCCTCATACTGAATGGCTTAAAACAACAACCATTTTCCTTGCTTAGGATTCTGTGGGTCAGGAACCTTACACGATATAGATGGTTTGTCTCTACTAGTCAAAGTAAGACCTGATACCAGACTAGCTTTAAGAAGAAAAATCACTCTCCACGTCTTGATGAATGGAATGTCATGCATGTGTACTGAAAGAAGTGCATCCATCTTCGGAGACCGCCACACTATTTATATAAGAATACACATACCATCTATATTCTATGTGTATATATTAATATATTACCTCATGTGTTTGTATACATACATACACACACATAAAAGTTGATGAACAAAGCCAACAAATGCAGATATTTTGACCAACACTCCACAACTATTAATGTCATTAAAACCATTAACCATCTTATGTCAAGATACTTACTGAGTTCTGGAATTTATTCCTAGACCTGGATCCCACTAAAGGTTTCAGTGCTCCTTCCAGTAACTAAATTACATTTTCCAGACCCCAAGAATTTAAAAGACTGACCCTTGGTCCTACCTGAATGGAATTCCTTTTATTCTGGGATAGAAGTCAGGAGGTGGGTTCCTCAAGTAGGGTTAAAGACAGTAACCCATTGTGACTCAGAGAGAGTCAACCGGCCTGGCAAACCCCACTGCATCAAGTACACTTCAGCCACTGAAGGTTGCAGGTTGTGTGATGCCAAAGGAGGAAGGAACATGAACAAAAAGAACTCAGGAAACCAGAATTTGTAACCCTGCTTCTGCTTCTCTGCTAAGGGGAGCAGGCAAGAAGACAGTAGCCTAAGAGTATGCCATGCCATTTGTTCATGAGTTATTAAGTCACTGCAGTGCCAATAGACTCCAAATGGCTATGAATCAAGTGGGGCTTGGTTATCTCTACACCACCCCCAGAGGTGATTTTGTGATCTCCTTCTCCAAAATGGCAGGGCCTCTGGCTTAAAGAGTCACACTCCACTTTCAGGACCAACCACCTCCCACTTTTAACCTAACCCACAATATGTTCTTGCCATTAACAGCACATTTATTCATTCAATATTTATTGAGGGCTTCCTATGCCAGGCACTATTCTAATCACTTAAGATGTAGTCATAAACAAATTAGGCCAAAATACCTGCCCTTGGGGAGCTTACAGTCTGTTAAAATGAAACAGACAATAAATAAATAGGCAAAATACTCAACATGCTAGGTGACAAGTGCTATAGGAGAAAAATACAGCAGGAAAGGGAGGCAGAGGCACCGGGATGGTTAGCAATATTACATAGTGTGCACAGAGAAGGCCTTTCTGAGAAAGTGACATCTGAGCTAAGACCCAAAAGAGGTGACAGAAGATATGATATTGAAAATACTCTAGGAGGAAAAAGACAGAGTAAGAGAACAGTTAGGGGTGTGTGTAGATAGGATTATTGTTCTTACTTTTTCACTCCCTTCCTGCTATAGAAATATAAATATATATATATATATATATATATATATATATATCCCCTTGTCATGTGATTTTTCAGTACTTCCCTCTAGAGCAAGTGAAATACATTTCACCAGCACATTGCTGTTGATCATGGCCATATGATTTGCTGTGCCCAGTGGAATGTCTGTGGGCATGATGCTAGCAGAGATTTTAAATTGCTTGCCTGATTTAGCTTGGCCTTTTGTACACCTGCCATCTGCTGTGAGAAGAACATGCCCCGGCTGGCTGCTAGTCCCGGAATGAAGGGATACACGAGGAAGAGTTGCAATTGACTGCCAGTCTGAAGCAGAGTCATCCCAGTCAACCCACAGATGCATGACCAAGAAAAATAAATGTTCAAGCAATTAATTTTGGGGTTGTTGGCAACATTGTCATTGCAATAGTTGACAGATAGAGGAGATAATGTAATAATCCAGCCAAGAGATGAAGATGCTTTAGAGCAAGGTGATAGCCATGGAGATGATATCAAATGATGATCCTGAATAAAAGTGACGGGATTTGCTAGTGAATTGGAGGTTGTGTATGTGAGGGGGAGGGAGATAGAGAGAGACAGACGGAACACTCAAGGTTATGTCCAAAAGTTTTGGCTTGAGCAACTGGGAGAAAGAAGCACCATGTAATGAAATGGAAAAGGTTGACGATGAAACAGATTTGGGGATAGATGAAATATCACAAGGTCAGCTTTGGGCACGATAAATTTGACATGCCTATTAGATGCCTCATAGGTCAGTATTTCTCCCACCAAGTCTCCTGGATTCTAGACTTTGAAAGAATAATATCTCCACTTCTTTAATTTGTCTGGAAATTTCTGAAGACCCCCACCCTAGCCTGGCCCAGTTCTCCATTTTCCTGTCAGGCGGTGGTTTTGAAATTTCTGTGCTGAAGGAGCTTAAATAAAACAGTCTGTTTGGAAGGAGGCTAGGGGGCTTTTCTTGAAGATGCCTTTGCATAAAAATCCCATGGTTTTCACTTGGATTATGTGCTAAAAGCAATAAAAGAGCATTTCTTCCCTACAGAGGTCTTTGTTTACACATTAAAAATATTGAGAAAATGTCCATTTTCTATATGATATGATATGAACCAAGAAGAAGTTCTATGGTCAATCTCATAGTATATATTATAACAAAGCTTTCCAACAGCCAAGTGCCACCAGGCACCATTGAAAGGACATCTGCTTTGTTCCAGGAATTGTGCTAGGTGCTAAAAGTGCAGCAGACTGTAGAACTATTTCAATGTTTTGTCACACAGGCTTGAAGGTATATTATACATCCCCATCCAAAGATAAACTCAAGAGTAGTTCTGCAACTTGCTTTAGTCAATGAAATGAGAGTGGAAATGACTGTACCACTTCCGAGCAGATGCTTTCAGAGCCATTGAATGATAACACTATGGTCTGTCTTCTCTCTGCCAGGAGCACAACACTGTCCCAGGGAGGGACTAGTCTATGAGCCTGTGTCCCAGAATGATGACAACTGGAGGACAACAATATCCAATCCACAGCCAACATGGAACATGAGCAAGAAATAAACCTTTGCTTAGGGAACTCATTGGTTACTGCAGCAGAACTTAGCTTAAGTGACTACTACAAGTTGTAAGTGAGTTGGGTGTGGTTATCACCTTCATGGAACTCAAAGTTTAATGGAGGAAGTGGTAAGTAAGGAATATGAGAGGAGAAAGAGAGAGAGAGGGCGGGGAGAATTACTGCATGAAATAGTATGTTGTACATATGATGAACTGTGGAGTGTGTGGGGTGTGTACGTGTGTGTGTGTGTGTGTGTGTGTGTGTGTGTGTGTGTGTGTACACCTACTTAATATAGGTGGTTAGGTAAGATAGGCTACTGATTCTTGAACCATAGAACACAAGCCTGCCTTTTCTTTCTTCACCTCTTTTTCCTCCAATTAACCTTTACTCTCAAGTCTTATCAATTTCACCTTCTCCCTTCCTCATTAAGATACTTTTACCAAATTCTTTTTTTACCTTTCAAATCACCACATTTGTGTGTGCATATGCACACACATATACTTGTGTGTACATATGTGTTCATTCTTAAGCACTTCACATATGTACACACACAGAGGCAGTGCTTTTGAGACTGAACTTGATGATCATAACCCTGGGAGCCCTGCTTATCCTACCAGAATTGCCACACTGCTTTAATTACAACCATTATTCACAACACCTCGCACATTTCTGTCTTGTTGACAGTATTTTGGGAAGCAGCAGCTGTTCCATTACTTTCACATTGATTGCTACTATTTTGCCTTGTGAAGGAATATTAAATATCACAGTGAAACATAAATCTACTTCAAGACAGCTTCCGTTCCCAGCCATTCAGATTCGGTATCTCATTCAGCTGAGCTCTGCAGAACACTTTCAGATTTGCTCCCCTGCTCAAGCAACTTCAAAATGTCTGGCTTTGATTTGATTCCAAGCCCCATTCAAGTCCCCCAACATTTCTGTTGCCTTTGTTCTTGCCTTCCCCTCTAATTTCCTTCAGTCCATCTCTCAAGAAGCCTTACTTCTCCCAGATCAACTCTGTGACTTTATTCATGAATTCAACACAGCTTTTAAGGCCTCTGAGAAAAATCACTGCCTTCCATCCTGGTTCATTGCTCCTACAATGACATAATTAGAAGTGCATTCCTTTGCCTTGAGGCTTCTAGGCCAATGGTTTACACATTTTTTGTTTGCCTTGAGGCTTCTAGGCCAATGGTTTACACATTTTTTGTTTTAAGATCACGGACTCATTAACTATAGATTGGTGAAGCTATTATGAAAAACAGTGTGGAGATTCCTAAAAAAATTAAGAGTAGAAATGCAATAAAATCTAGCAATTCCACTTCTGGGTATTTATCCAGAGAAAATGAAAACTCTAATTTGAAAAAGATTTTTGGACTCCTATGTTTATTGCTGCATTATTTATGACAGTTAAGATAAAAAACCTGAGTCTCTATTGATGGATGAAAGGAAAAGATGTGATACACAAACACACACACACACACACACACACACACACACACTGCAATACTATTCAGCCATGAATTTCTGCCATTTGT
>RJWH01008725.1:0-28107 GCA_004363575.1 Solenodon paradoxus
CTGGACCAATCCCTATCCTTTTGTGAAATGTGAACATTGTTGATGATCAACTCCAAATCTGTTTTCTGCCCTTTTTGTTGCTAACACCTCTTGTGTGTCTCTATCAACATTAAAATAAATGCATGATGGACTGAAGCCAAGAATGAAGAAATAATATAATAATTGGAATTCTCTTCTCTTCCACCCCAATAAAATGTTCCTCCTTACAGATCAAATATTTTTCTAAAAGTGTTAATGTGGTGATGCTTCCATGTGTGTTCATATGACTCACATCACTCCAGTCATTGGGTCTCGTTGGGTTATTCACTGGACATCATACCCGAGTTTTCCTAGGAAATGGAGTGTCTTCCTGTTGGTCCAGTGTGCATGTCCCCCTTAGATCCAGACAGCCATCACCCCGTTTGTCCTATTATGAACCCAACCCCAAACATGTGCATCTTAGTTTCTTGCTGTTATTTCTGTAGGTTTGATGACAACATCATGGATTATATGTAAATCAATTGATTCATTATTATGACACCAGATCTATCTGCCAAATGGCACCTGAAGATATGGATTTTCCTGTCTCTCACTAAGATGTCATGTCATCCTTCTCTGAAACATTTGCACACCTAGTAGCAATGTTGGCTCGTTTAAAGATATGTCTCAATTTCTCAGTGATGTTTGACTATAGTTTCATACAGCTGTTGACCACTGGTTTATTTATATTTATTTATTTTTAAAAAATATTTATTGAGGTAATTTTGATTTTCAAATTAATATAAATCCATATTATAGGTTTGCCATATTTCAAATATTTGACAATACACATTTTCCACAAATTACCAAAGAGTCGTTCACCACTGTCCACTGAATCCCTACACCTTTTGTTCCTTCCCCATGTGCCCTTCTCCACAGGAAACCTCGGTTCTATGGTCAATGTCCAAGGGTTGATGTTTGTTTTGTCTTTTCCCTTGTTTTATTCCTTTATATTATGCATATCATTGAAATAATCCAGTATTTGTCTTTCCCTTCTGGAACATTTGCACAGCCACCTCTAGTTCCATCCACATTGTTGCAAATGGTAGGATTTCATGGTTTTAATGGCATGTAATGTTCCTTTGTGTGTGTTATACCACCTCTTTATCCATGCATCTGACATTGAGTACTTTCTAATTCTTGGCTATTGTGAATAATGCTGCAATAAACTTGGGGATGCATATATCTCTGTGAATTAGTTTTTCTGTGTTTTTTGTGTGTAAATACCCAGAAGTAAGAGGATTTTTACCATATGGGAATTTCCATTCTTCATTTTTTGCAGACTCTCCATATTGCTTTTCATAAAGATTGTACCATCTTACACTCCCACCAACAGTGTAAAGTTGTCCCCTATCTCCACATCCTCATTAAAATTTGGCATAATAACCATTTTTGGATAATAACCATCCTCAAAACTGTGAGGTGATATGTGTGCTTCGAGTTGCATTTCTCTAATAACAAGCAAGGAAGAAATGATTTTCATATGCCAGTTGGCCATTGATCTGTCTTCTTTGGAGAAATGGCTATTCAATTCTTCTGTCCATTTTTTATTGTATTGTTTATTTTTCTGTTGTGTTTTATGAGTTCCTTGTATGTTTTTGACATTAAGCCCTAGTCAGTTGTATGATGTACATATATATTATCCCAGTCAGTAGCTTGTCTTTTTATTTTGATGATAGTTTCTTTTCACTGCTCTTTAGTTCAATGAAGTCCCATCTGTTTTTGTTGTTGTTGTTGTTTTGCTTTGCTTGGCTTGCTGCTGGGATTGAGTCCCCAAAGACATTTCTTAGTTTGATATCATGGATTGCATTGCCTATGTTTTCTTCTAAGTATTTTATGTTTCTGATAAAATCTAATTCATTTTGAATTTTTGAGTGTGATGTTAGAGAGTGGTCTAGCTTCACTCTTTTTAAAGGAAAGTTGCAGGCAGAAATGAAGGCGAGTAGGTAGGCGGTCAGGGAGAGAGGAAGAAGCAGCATTTTATTTTGTTTTTTATTTTGCTGTTCACACTGATTGTTTACTCCTGGTAGACCCCAGATGTATGTGGACTGTTTTCCTTTGGAGGTGATTGACTTAACTACTACTCCACTAGGGTGCCTAGCTTCATTATTTTGCATGTGACTGTTCAGTTTTCCCAACACCATTTGTTGAAAAGGCTTTCCTTTCTCCATCGTATGCTCTTAGCTCCTTTGTCATAGATTGACTTACATGTGTGTGTGTGTCTATTTACAGTGATTCAGTTTTATTCCAGTGATTTGTGCCTCTGTCTTTATTTCAGTACCATACAGTGCTGATCAGGGAATGTGATGCCTCCACTTTGGTGTTTTTTTCTTTCATGGATGTTTTGGGTATTTATAATCTGTGATATCATACAACTTTTTAAATTTTGTTTTACTTCCTTGAAAATGCCAGTAAGAATTCAGTGTAGATTTAATTAAACCTTTATATTGCTTTAGGTAGTGGCCTTTTAAACAATATAAATTCTTCCCAATCACGAACATGGAATATTTCCCCATCTCTTTGTAACTCAGTCTATTTCTTTTAACAAAATCTTATAGTTTGCATTGTACAGGTCTTTCACCTTCTTTGTTAGGTATATTCCAATGTATTTATTTCTTTTTGTTTCTGTTGTAAATAAGTTAATTTTATTGATCTAACTTTCTTCTGTTTCATTGTTTGCATCTAAAACTGCAACAGATTTTATATATTAACTTAGTAGCCTGCCACTCTACATGACTCACTGACTTATTATAGTAAATTTTATGGCATCCTTAGGGTTTTCTATGAATTTTACCGTATCATCTGCAAATACCGATGTTTTCTTTCTTCTAATTTACGTTATTTTTGTTTTTCTTTTTTGTCTACTTGCTCAGGTTAAGAGTTCCAGTATGAAGTTAAATAGCCATCACGATATTGAACAGCCTTGACCTGTTCCTGATCTTAGAGAAAAAGCTTTCTGTATTTCACCATCAATTATGATATTAACTGTGGATCTATCACATATGACCTTTAATATGGTAAGATGTTTTTTTTTTCTGTTCCAATGTTTTTAAAGCAAAGGTTCAAGCAGGCAAGCAGACAAGGGTAGAGAAGAAAAAGCATTTTATTTTAGTTATTCAGCTCAGCTTGATTGATTTCTTTAGCCCTGGCTTGGGAACCTGCGTCATTGGGATGTACATGGACTTTATTTGGCCAGAGGAGGAGGACCTAACCACTATTCCACCAGTGTGTGCACCTATCCCAATTTTATGTAGAATTCATGTCATAAATAGCTGAATATCGTCAAATGCTTTCCTCTGCGTATTGATATGACATTTGATTTTAACTTGCCTTTGTTGATGTAATGTATTAAATACATTCGCATATATTGAACCATCTTTGCATCCCCAGGATGAATCTCATTTAGTCATAATGGATGATCCTTTTGTATTATGGATACAATTTGTATTATGGCTAATATTTCATTGATTATTTTACATCTATGTTTATCAGGAATATCAGTCTCTAATTTTCTCTATTTGTGATGTCATTGTCTGCTTTTGGTATCAATGTAATATTGATCTCCTAAAAATGTTTAGTAGTGTTTCCTGTTCTTCCATGTTTTGGAAGAGTTTGTAAAGAATAGATATTATTTTTTCTCTTATGTTTTGAAGATTATCACTAGTAAAATCATCTGATTATGGCTTTTAATTTTGAGGAGACTTTTGAATGCATCTTCAATTTTCTAGTTATAGTATGTCCAGATTTTCCATATCTCCTGATTCTGTCTTGATAGGTTTATGTTTCTAAACATCTGTCATGTTCTCTAGGCTGTTGAACTTGTTGCCATAGACCTGTTCATAGAAATCTTCTATGATGCTTTATATCTCTGAGGGATCGGTGGCAACTTTCCCCTTTATTTTCTGACTTTAATTATTAGAGTTTTTTCTTTTCTTAAAATGAACTTAGTGAAGGGTTGTTAACTTTGTTTTGTTCTTTTCAAAGGACCGAGTTTTGATTTCATTAATCTTCTGAATTGTCTTTTTATTTCTATTTCATTTATATCTGCTTGAATTTTTATTATTTCCTTCCTTCTAATGACTTCTAGCTTTAATTTTACTTCTTTTCCTTGTATTTTTTAGATGTAAGATTAGATTATTTGCATTTTTTGTCTCTTGATATAGGCCTTGGTTCTGAATAACTTCCTGCTTTGTCTTGTTTTGCTTCATGTCCTAAGTTCTGGTAGCTTGTCTATCCATTTTCATTTGTCTCTAAGTTTTTAAAAATTTCTCCTTTGATTTCCTCTTTTACCCGAGAATCATTCAAAAGTATGTTGTTTAGCCTCCACATAATTGAGGGGTTTCCAGCGTCTTTCTTTTTGAGATTGATTTTTAGTTTCATGACTTTGCAACTGGAGAAGATTCTTAGTATGATTTCAATCTTTGTAAAGTTGTTGACACTTGATTTGCTTACTAACTTATGGTTTAACTTTGAGAATATTTCATAATTCTCATTTGAAAAAATGAGAATTCTGTCATTGCTTGATTTAGTGTTCAGGAAATATTTTAAGCCCATCTGTTCTAATTTGTCATTTAAGACTGTCATTTCCGTGTTTATTTTCTGCCTGGTTCGTCTGTCCACTGCAGTAAGTGGAGTATTGATGTCTTCTATTATCGTGTAGTTGTTGATGCCTCTCTTTAGTTCTGTTAATAATTGCCTTACGTATTTTTATGTTCCTTCATTTGGTGCATATATTTTAATAAAAATCATATCTTCTAACTGAATAATTGACCCCCTAATCATTATGAAATGTTCATCCTAGTATTTGTTTACCTCCATTTGTTGAAAGTTCATTTTATATGATATACACATGGCTGTCCCTGCTTTTTAGGTTGCCATTTGTAGGATGTCTTTTAGCCTTCGATTTTGAGCTAATGTTTATCTTTGGGACGCAGATAAGTTTACTGAATGTAGCAGAATGTTTGGTTATGTTTTTTGATCTATTTGTCCACATTATGCATTTTGATTGGTGAGTTTATTCCATTAATATTTAGGGCTATTGTGACAGGTAACCCTTTGCTGCCATTGTATAAATTGTTTCCTGGGTGTTGTTGCTGACAGCACCTTTGTTATTCTCTTCTTAATTGCTTTGAAAGCATTTATGTTAGGTTTGATTTCCTTGTTCATTTTCTCCTTTGTTTGTTCTATGGGTTCATGTTTGGAGTGTCCCCTGGGGTTTGTCAAATGTTTACATATTTATAATCTGCTTTAATCTGAGTGAAGGTAGGTCTTGAGTGCATTCTAACAGTTCACATTTTTACTTTCCTCCTCCCCACACTTTTTATTTGTGATGTCTTTCTGCTTCTAAGTGGGGTTTATTTTCAATTTATAGAAACTTTTCAGAATTTTTTTTAAAAAAAATTTATTAATATGCTTTATTAAAATTTGAATAAATTTCAAAACAGGTAAAATTGAACAATATGGTGACTATATGGATATTCATTATATATACAAACATGTTTATATATTATATAATATATATTTGTTTTATTATTTTATATTGCTATATGCTTTTTAGGATATTAAAGTCACACCTCAGTCTGTGTGCATTTCACACCATAACCACCATCAGACTTCTAGCTTCCTTTACCACTCCTTTTTTTGTTTTGATTTTTTTCAGGTCAAGAAAATATCAATTTGTCACATTAAATACTTATTTCAAAAGAGACTCAGGAGAGTACAATTTATTGAATACAATTAAACTTTATAATGAATGTAGTAGAATATATAAAAATCCATAAGGTAAGTTTGAGTCACAACTCCTTAATTTGGAAAAGTAGAAATTGGAATTATCAGAAAAATAAGGTAACTAAAAAGAAAAAACTCAGATAATGAAAGTAAAATTCAAAAATTTTAGATAGCATTATCTTTCCAAACAATGATATCAGTAACAATAAAGTTAAACAGGATAAAATACTAAGCACACAGAATTTGGGCATAAAAGATAAACTTGAACCTTGGCTTTGACAATTGTGTGATATATAAACTTAGGCAGATATCTTAGCTGAGATTTTCTGATCTGTAAAATGGGGATAATAAAATCTACATCACAGGCTTATCTTACATAATATAATATATGCCATGTTCTTGGAGAGACCCTACAGAACAATCACAAGCAAAGAAACTGAAGAGATAACAAAAGTCTCCTTAAAAATGGAAGCCCAGGACCAAATAGCTTTTCTAATGAGTTTCATCACACTCTCAGAGAACTAATATTCATTTTACCCAAACTCTTCCAAATCACTGAAGAACAGGGAACACTCCAACTCTCTACGTGGCCGATATCATGCTGATGTCAAAAGCCGACAAAGAAAGAAAAGAAAGTTGTCACCAAGAAAGAAAACCACGGACCAATATCTCTAACAAGCATAGATTAATAGGTCTAATAGATCTGTTTTTAAAAGGTGTTTCTTTACACTTTATATAGTATCTTTCAGTATTTTTTTTTGTATAACTGGTTTTGTGGCTGTATTTCCTTTAACTTTTGCTCATTAGAAATGCTTTTTATCATTCCTTCAATTATGACTGATAATCTCGCAGGGTATATAGTATCCTAGGTTGTAAATCCTTTTCTTTCAGTCTTTTGAATATTTCATGCCATTCCCTCCTGGCCTGTAGAGTTTCAGTTGAGAAATCCACTGGCAGTCTTATGAGGACTCCTTTGTATGTGACTTGTTTTACTCTGGACACTTTAAAGATTTTTTCATTATCTTGTATTTTTGACATTTTAATGACAGTGTGTCTATCACTGTCTGCTTGGGTTTCCTATATTAGTGACTCTTTGTGCTTCCTGGGTCTGGAGGCTGATTCATTCTTCAGATCAGGGACATTCTCAGCTATTATTTATACAAATACAGTTTATGCCCTGTTTTTCCTCTCTTCTCCTTCTGGGACCCCTATGATGTGAATGTTTTTCCTTTTGATGTTATCCCATAGGTCTTGAATGCTATCTTCATTTCTTTGAATTCTTTTATCTTTTTCTTTGGTTTGCTTGAGTGCATTCCTCTGCTTTGTGTTCTAGCTTACTAATCTATTTGGAGGATTCATTCATCCTATTCTTGAGTCACTCTGTTTAATTCTTTAGGTCAGCTGTTGTGTTCATTATTTCTTTGACATCTATTTTGAGCTGATTCATTTCTTATCTCTCTTTTTTATTGCTCTCTTTTCCCCCTCTATTGTTTTCTTGAAAAAAAATGTGATACTGGTACAAGGACAGACTTAGACCAAAGGTATAGAAATGGAAGCCTAGAAATAAACCTTATGGATATATTCAAATGATCTTCAATAAAGGAGCCAAGAGTACTCAAACTGGGAAAATGACAGTCTCTTTCAGAAATGGTGTTTGAAAACTGGCTTGAAACATTCACAAAATGGATCATGTACAAAATTGACTCAAGGGGCTCTGGTTTCCAAATCACATTTTATTAAGATCTAACACTCACCTTTTACCACAGACACAAAACTATACCTATTTAACCTCTATGAAATTTGAAAATGAATACAGACCAGAAACTCCCCAAAGGGAAAGGGCACTTATCATCATAAATGGTAGGAGAAGTCAATCCATCTTGGCATTATGCCATCATGTTGAGAGATCATGGAGTCCATAGAGAGAGACCTTGATATGAACATTGTCCCCAAAATTTAAGTGGTTTACTTTAGGGTGTGTCTCCACATTGCAAACAGATTTTAATTTATTGAATCAAAAATCTTGGTATGGATTGATAAAGGGCATAGTCTCTTTGAGAAATGAGCTTCTACTTCTGTGTGGTGTGGGTGCTGGAGACATTGTAGTATTTCACCAGGGAAACACCTGCTTCTCCTTAATTAGCACACTTGTGTCAGGTTGTTTATGCTCACAGGAGTTTCTTGGATTGCAGACACAGACAGCCAGGTCTTCAATGATACATATACCTGAATGAGTCCCTGAAGAGAACCTTCATACTCAAGTTCTTTCAGGAAAGGTCCATCAAAACAACCTACAGCTACTGCCAAACAGCTTTGCCATATACTTGGTACTTCCTAGAGCTTTCATTCCCAGACCCTAGGACTTGTTTGCTCCCCCTGCTGATACTGTGACTCCTCTGGAGGACTGAGGTATTTTCATAAGGGAGTGTGTTTAACTACACGGGATTCCTAGCTCTTTCTCTCCTGGGACCTCAGGCGGGACTGTGTCAGGCTTGTGGATTGTGTCCACAATATGTACATCTTTTTCCTTGTGCCCTATTGTTTATGCCAATGGCTAGGGGAACCCAAACACCATGCCTATTGGCCGGACCATTAGGTCATAGTACAGGACTGACTCTGGGCCTTCAACAATTCTGAGAAGTGCTGAGTTCAAACAACTCAAAAATCCTAGCATTCCAGAGAAACGCCACAGTTCTACACTGTCAACTTGATACCCCAGAACAGTTCTTTATGTCAAGAAATCCTCACCTAAGAAATAAGCACATAATGCCCCCCAAACAAATAAATAAATATATGTGAAATTATGGACCTAACCAAAACTCTGAATACCTGAATGAAACAGATTTAAGTAAACTACTTGATGAAATTTTTATGCAACAGTTTCAGTGATACTAATTAAAATCAGGAGGCTAAGGGAGGAACAAAAAGAGAACTACTTGAAAGAGAAAAAAATGAAAGATAGCTCCAAACACAATTCGTGTAGCTAAAGAACATAATAATTGAGCAAAGAATACAACAGAGGGTTTCAACAGTACTGAAGGAAGACTAAAGTCATATCGGTGAGCTAGAATATGGGGCAATGTAATGCACCCAAGCAAACCACTGAAGAGAACAAAGAATGAGCATAAGTGAAGGCAGCATGTTAGACTTGTGGGATAATGCCAAAAGGAGCAACATTAGCATCATAGGGGTCCCAGAAGAAGAGAGAGATGGAGGAAAGAAATCATAGTTGAAGAAATAATAGCTGAGACTTTTCCTAACCTGAGGAAGAAAAGACCTCCAGACCAGGAAACTCAAAGAGATCCCACAAAAGAAACCCAAACAGACTCACACTAGGACACAGCATCATTAAAATGACACAAATACAAAATAAAGAGAAAATCTAAAAGCAGATAGGGAAAAATGAGTTACACATAAAGGAGCTCCAACCAATAAGATTGTTGGTGTATTTCTCAAATAAAACTTTACAGGCCAGAAGGAAATGGCATGATAGATTCAATATGCTGAAAGAAAAGGATTTACAACCAAGGATACTCTACTCTGCAAGATTATTAATTAGAATAAAATGAATAATAAAGTGCTTTTCACATAATAAAAGTTAAAAGAATTCATCACCACCACACAAACCTTACAAGAAATATTAAAAAGGAAGCTCTATAAAATGAAAAGAAACCCCACTTAGGGACACCAAAGTATCACAAATACAAAATGTGGGGAGGAGGAGAGTAAAATTATGGACTGTTAGAACTTGAGAGTAACTTGCTTTTAAGGTAAAACAGGTTATATGCTTAGAAACTTTTATGTTAAATCCATAGTAAACAAAAAAGAGAAGCTATGAAAAACAAACTGACTGAGATAACACCCAGAAATCAATTAACAAAATGACAGTATGCACTTACTTATAAATAATCACACGTAATGTTAATGAATTGAACTCACCAAAAATGCAGAGTGGCTGATGGATTAAGACACTTAAACCAACTTTCTGTTTCATAGTCCTTTATTTATTGACATTTGAAAAATAAGCATGCTCAACATTAAAGGTTGGAAGACAATTCTGCAATCAAAAGATAACTTAAATACCAGGGACAGCCAAACTTATGTTAGAAAAAATAAACTTCCAAGTAAATATAGTAACAAGAGGCAGGAATGGTCATTACATAATAATTGATTCAGCAAGAAGGCTTAACTTTTTAATATACAAGTATATATGTGTGCACATATATATATATATACACACACATATACAATAAATGTAGGAACACCAAAATACATAGAGAAATTACTAACAGACTTACTAAAGAGAGACATCAAGAGCTATATATGAATAGTAGGAGTCTTCCTATAAAATACTAATCAATAGACAGAAAAGTAACAGGGAAACAACAGTCTTAAATGACAATTTAGAACAGAAAGTTTTAATACACATTTAACAAGCACCATCCAATAATGGCAGAATTCACATTTTTTTCAAATGCTCATGAAACATTCTGATGGATAGACCAAATGCTGGGGAAAACATATATCATCAAATATGCAGATATTAAAATCATACCAAGCATCATCTCTGATCACAAGGACAGAAAACAAGAAATCAACCACCAAATTAAAAACTGGAAAAATTCAAACTATGTAGAGGGTAAGCAACATGATTCAGAATGACTTATGTAAAAGAGGCAATCAAAGAAAAATGGAAAATTACTGGAAACAAATCAACATGAAGACACAAGTTATCAGATTGTATGGGCTACAGCGATGCAGTACAAAGAGGGCAGTTTCTGGCAATTCTGACCTACATCAAGAAACAAAATAATCACAATTCAGTAATCAGACCCTACACTTAAAGAAAAAGAAAAAAGTATAATTGATGCCAAAAGTCGGTAGATGGAAGGAAATGACATACATTTGAGTGGAAAAAAATGAAATAGAAATTAAAAAGACAATTCACAGGATCAATTAAATTTAAACTAATTTTTAAAAAACAAAATTGACAAACCTTTGATCAGATTTAATTAGAAAAGAAAATTCTTATAATTAGAATCAGAAATGTAAGGGAGAAGTTACAACAGATACTTCATATATATGAGGTAGCATAAGAGAATACCATGATTAACTCTGTGCAAATAAATTGGACAACCTATAGAATACAGGCAGATATTTAGATTTGTACATCATACAAAGACAATATCAGGAATAAATGGAAAACCTGAACAGACATATCAAAACCAAGAAAATTAAGGAAGTAATTAAAAGTCATCTCCAAACAAAAGCCCAGGACCAGATTACTTTAATCGTGAATTTTACCATCTTTCAGAGAACAAGTACCTAACTTCTCAAACTTCTAGAGAATTAAAGTACAAGAGACACTTCTAAAACTTTCTCAGAGGCTAACATTATACTGATACCAAAAACAGGCAAGCATGTCACAAAGAATGTCAATATCTCTGAAAAACCTAGCAGCGAAAATCCTCAAAAATTTGCAAACCAAATCTAACAACAATTTTTCATCATGACCTATGAGACTTATCCTAGATTTCAAAAACGGTTCAAAACTCAAATCTATTAATATAATAAACCTCATCAATAAAAGAAAGGAAAAAACCATAAGATCATATCAATAGATGCAGAGAAAGCATTCAACAGCATTCATTAAACATTTATGATAAGTACTCTACAGAAATTGGTATAGAAAAAATATTCCTCAATATAATAGAGGCCATATATGATAAACCAACAATTACTATTTGCAGATGGCATGGTAATATATGTAGAAAATATTGAAGACTCCACTAAATGTAACTGAAATTAATTAAATACACTAAAGTTGCAGACTACAAAATTAATATACAAAGTATGTTATATTCTTATATATAAACTATGAGGTAGACGAGAATAAAATCAAGAGAACTATTGCATTTACAATAGAAACAAAAAATTAAATACGTTGAATTATACTTACAAAGGAGGTGAAATACCTATACAATAAGATATAGCAATGTTTAAGAATACAGGAGGATACAAAAATATAGAAAGATATTCTATGCTCATAGTTGAGAAGAATTAATATTATTAAAATGATCAGCTTCCCTAAAGATATATACATTAAAATCTCACTAGAATTTTTCACAAAAGTACAATTAATATTAAAATTTGTATGGAATCATAAAAGACCCCAAACACCCAAAACAATCCTAAGAAATACAACAAAATTGGAGGTCTCACACTTCAAATATTGAACTATACTATAAAGTGATAATTATCAACACTGTATGATACTGAAATGTAATTAGAGATAGAGATCAGTGGAGTAAAACTGAATCACTAGAAATAGACTCACACATATTTGTTCAGTTAATTCATGACGTTAAGAGTCAAGGGCATAGAAGGAGGAAGGAAAGTCTTTTCAACAAATGTTAGGGAAACTGGATAGCCACGTGCAAAAGAATGAATCTAGACATGCTCTAACACCATACACCAAATTAATTCAAAATGAATTAGAGTTGCATATAAGACTGGAAATCATAATATTCTAATAAGCTTAGCCAATATGTTCCAATATATGATCCTTGGAAAAGTCTTTGAGGACTAAACCCCAGTGACAAGGGAAACAGACAAAATTAAACAAATGGAACTAAATGAAACTATAATGCTTCTGCATAGAAAAAGGAAACTATCATCAAAACTAAAAGACCTCTTACTCGGAGGTCATAAATATGACAAGGGTTAAATATCCAAAGTATATAGGGAACTCAAATTCAACAACTGAAAAATGAACAACCCAATTAAAATGGGCATACGGATTGAATAGACATTTCTACAAAGACACACAAATGGTCAAGGCTGTAGAAAAGATGTTCCTTCTCTTTTGTAATTAGATAAATTCAAATCAAAACATAAGTGTTACATCACACCTGTGAGAATGGCATATTATCCAAAAGACTGGAAACAACATATGTTGGCAAGCATGTGGAGAAAAGGACAATATACACTCTGAAAGTGTAAATTGATGCAACCTTTATGGAAAGTATTGTGGCGATTCCTCAAAGAATTGAGAATAGAAATTCAATTGTTCTCATTATCCTACAACTGGGTATTTACCCCCAAAACCAGAAGACTAATTTTCAGATATATGCAGTCCCATGTTTATTGCAGCATTATTCACAACATCCAAGAATTGGAAAATACCTATGTACCCACCATAAGGATAATGGATAAAGAAGACATGCTAGATATACACAATAAAATATTACAGAGTTCAAAAAAGATTAAATTCTTTCATTTACAACAGTATGGATGGAACTAGAGTAATAATGCTAAGTGAAATAATTCGGAAGGAAAAAAATACCAGATAACTTCACTGACAAGAAACTAAGCAAACAAAGAGACAAAAAAACCCATCAACCCTTGAACACAATAGACCTGAAGTCACCAGCAGGGAAGGGGGTGAGGGATATGAGCAGGTGGCAATAGGGCTGTTTTTGTGCACCTGCTATTTATTCATAATAAATTTTTCCTTTTGTAAAGTTGTTTAAATTGCAACTTCAAATTTTATTTTAGTATTTTATTTTGGTGTGAAGTTGATGAATGTGTTTTTAATTTATTTTTTATTGTTGTAATTATTCTACACATTAAAATAATTTCCTATGTATAGGTTCCCCATTTCTTAGATATATTTCAACACACTATGCCCTCCTCCAAATCACCAAGTGTTCTTCCGCATTGTCCAGTGGACTCCACCACCATTTCCCCCCACCTGTCCCATTCCTTTTTGGTCACCTCAGTGCTGTTAAAAATGTTTCAGGGTTGGTTACGCTTCATCTGTTCCTTTGTTTTGTCTATTCGCATACCACCTGTATGTGAGGTCATCTGGTATCTGTCCTTTCTTCTTTTGACTTGTTTTGCTTAGCATAATCCCCTCGAGATCCATCCATGTTGATTTAAATGACAGGGTTTCATCTCTTCTAAGGGCTTTGTAGTATTTCATTGTGTATATGAACCACATCTTTATCCATTCATCTGAGGTTGGGCACTTAGATAATTTCCAGTTCTTAGCTATTATAAATAGGGATGAAATAAACAATGGGATGCAAACATCTCTTTAGTTGGGTACTCTTTGTATCGTTTGGGTAGATGCCCAGAAGTGGAATGACAGAATCATATGGGATTCCCATCTTCAGTTTTTTGAGGAATCTCCAAACTCCATAAGGTTTGCACCAATTCGCACTCCTACCAACAGTGAAAAGTGTTCCCTTCTCTCCACATCCTTACCAGCATTTGATGTTTCCAGACTTTTGGATAATAGCCAGTCTTTCAGGTGTAAGATGATATCACATTGTTGTTTTAATTTGCATTTCCCTGATAGCCAGCGAGTAGGAAAGTGTCTGTTGGCCATTTGTATATCCTCTTCAGAAAAGTGCCTCTACAATTCCTCCTCCTATTTTTTGATTGGATGCCTGTTCTTCTGTTGTTGAGTTTTATGTGTTCTTTGTATATTTGAGATATTAAGCCTTTGTCAGAAATACTGAATGCAAATATCTTCTCCCAATTAGTAGGTTTCCTTTTGGTTTTGGTGACGTTTTCTTTTGTTGCAAAGAAGCTCCTTAGTTTGACGTAGTCCCAATTGTTTATTTTTCTTTTTGTTTTTCTTGATGTTGGAGTTGAGTCCCCAAAGCCTTCTCTACGACTGATGTCCTGGAAAGTCTTTCCTATGTTGTCTTCTAAGAGCTTTATTGTTTCTGGTCTTATGTCCAAGTCTCTAAATCATTTTGAGTTAATTTTTGTGAATGGTATTAGAGAGTGGCTTAACTTCATTGTTTTACATGTGGTTTTCCAGTTTTCCCAACACCATTTGTTGAAGAGACCTTTTCTTTTTCCATCATATGATTTTGGGTCCTTTGCTGTAGATTAACAGACTGTATGTGAGTTGGCCATTTTCTGGTGATTTAGTTCTATTCCATTGATCTGTGCTTCTACTATTATTCGAGTACCATACTATTTTGATCACTAGTGCTTTGTAATATAGTTCAGTCTGGAAGTACAATGCCTCCAGATTCGTTCTTTTTTCTAATGATTGCTTTGGCCCTTCGGGGGTCTTTTGTTGTTCCATACAAATTTTAAGATTTTTTTGTTCTATCTCCTGGAAATAAGCCTATGGGATTTTAATGGGGATTGCATTAAACATATAAATTGCTTTGGGTGAAGTGGCCATTTTAATGATGCTTATTCTTCCCAGCCATGAGCTGTGGATGTCTTTCCATTTCTCTGTGTCCTCCTATATTTCTTTAAGAAGGACTTGTAGTTTTCATTGTATAGATCTTTTACTTCCTTTGTTAGGTATATGCCCAAGTATTTAATTTGTTTAACTTCTATTTTAAATGGTGTGATTTTTGTGATTTCATTTTCTTCTAGTGTGTTGTGTGCAGATAAAAATGCAACAGATTTTTTTGTGTGTTGATTTTGTAACCTGCCACTTTACTGTATTCATTGATGAGTTCTAGAAGTTTTTTGATAGTTTTTGAGATTTTCAATATATGTAATGTCATCTGCAACTGATGAGAGTTTCGCTTCCTCTTTTCCAATTTAGATTCCTTTAATTTCTTTTTCTTGCCTAATTGCTCTGGCTACAACCTCCAGTACAACATTAAATAGCAGTGGTGAGAGTGGGTAGCCTTGCCTTATTCCTGACCTAAGAGGAAATACTTTCAATTTTTCACTATTGACTATGATGTTGACTGTGGGTTTTTCATATATGACCTTTGATATGTTGAGGTATGAACCTTCTATTTCCATTTTGTGGAGGTTTTTTTTAAAAATCTTAAATGGTTATTGAATCTTGTCCAAAGTTTTCTCTACATCTATTGATATGATCATGTGGTTTTTCTCTTTGCTCTTTTGATATGGTGTATGACATTGATAGATTTACATATGTTGAACCATCCTTGCATCCCTGGGATGAATCCCACTTGGTCATGATGGATGATCTTTTTGATGCATAGTTGAATTCAGTTTGCTAATATCTGTTGAGAATTTTTGCATCTATGTTATTAGAGATATTGATCTGTAATTTTCTTTCTTGGTGACATCTCTGTTAGCTTTTGGTATCAGTATAATGTTAGCCTCATAAAAGTATTTGGGAGAGTTCCCTGTTCTTCAGTATTTTGGAAGAGCTTGAGAAGAATAGGTGTTAATTCTTATCTGAAGCTTGGGTAGAACTCATTGGAGAAGCCATCTGGTCCTGGGATTTTATTTTTGGGGAGGCCCTTGATTACTTATTGAATTTATTTGCTTGTGATTGTTAAGGTTTTTCAATTCTTCTGGGTTCAGTCTCAGTAGACTATATTTTTCTAGAAATCTGCCATGTCCTCAAAGTTATCCATTTTTGTGGCATAGAGCTGCTCGTGGTAGTCCCTTATGATGTTTTGAATTTCTGTGGTATTTGTTGTAACTTCTTCCCTTTCATTTATGATTATAGTTATGAGAGTTTTCTCCCCCTTTTTTCTTTGTGAGTTTAACCAATGGCTTGTCAATTTTGCTTATTTTTTGAAGAACCAATTTTTGGTTTCATTGCTCTTTTGGATTGTCTTTTGTTTTCTACTGAATTTACTTTTGCTTTAATTTTGATTATTTCCTTTCTTCTGCTGATTTTTGGCTTTATTTGTTCTTCTTTCTCTAGTTGTTTTACATGTAGAGTTACGTTGTTTATTTGCAATTTTTCTTGTTTCTTGAGATAGGTCTGAACTGAGATGAACTTTGCCCTTAATACTGCTTTTGCTGCATCCCATAGATTCTGGTAGCTCGTGTCTTCATTCTCATTTGTCTCTAAGTATTTTTTAAGTTTCCTTTGATTTCCTTCTTTACCCAAGAATCCTTCAGGAGCATATTGTTGAGTTTACAATTGGTTTGGGATCTTCCAACTTTCTTTTTGTAGTTGATTTCCTGTTTTAGGCCATTGTGGTCAGAGAAGATGCTTGATATGACTTCAATCTTTGTAAATTTATCGAGAGATTTTTTTGTGTGTCCCACCATATGATCTATCCTTGAGAATGTTCCAGGAGTGCTTGAGAAGAAAATGAAATCTGTAGTCGTTGGACAAAGTGATTGGTATATGCCTGTTAGACCTATATGTTTCAGATGGTTATTTAAAGTGGATGTTTTCCTGTTAATTTTCTGCCAGGTTGGTATGTCCATTGTTGTAAGTAGGGTGTTGATGTCCCCCACTATTATTGTGTTGCTGTCAATGTCTCTCTTCATGTCTAATAATACTTGCTTGATATATTTGATGCTCCTTCATTTGGTGCATATACATTAATAAGCATTAAATCTTCCTGCTAGACTGATCTTTAATCATTATAAAGTGTTCGTCTCTGTCTTTTGTTATTTTTTAGATGGAAGTCTGTTTTATCTGATATGAGTATAGCTGTTCCTTTTCTTTTGTGATTGTCATTTGACTCTAGGATTGTCTTCCAACCACTGACTTTGAGCCTTTTTTATCTATTAGAAGAAGGTGGGTTTCCTGAATTCAGTAGAAGATTAGGCTATACTTTTCAATCCATTCAGACACTCTGCATCATTTGGCTGGTGAGTTCAGTTCATTAACGTTTAGGGTGATTATTGATATATAGCTGCTTAGTGTCATTTTATAATTTGTCCTTAGTATGTTGCTCCAAATGAAGACTTTGTTCTTTTAAAATTTTTAGGTTAGATGGTGCCACTATGTTTTGATTGATTTCGCCTTTTATTTTATTTGCTTTCAACCTGGGGAGGTATTTTGAGGTTACCCTGAAGTTAGCATTCACAGTTCTACTCTTACTACCTAATTTTATTTGAAAGCATATTAGTCCTCCACTTATTCTAACTATCCACATTTTTGTTCTCTTCACTTCCTTCCCACTTTAAATATTGGCTGTCTAACTGTTTTTCTGTGTGGTTTCTTTATCTTTGTAGAGCACCCTTTAATATTTTTTGTAAAGCTGGTTTTGTGGTGATAAACTCCTTTAACTTTTGCTAGTCAGAAAAGTTTTTTTTTATCATTTATTCTGTTCTGAATGATAATCTTCCTAGTAATAGTATCCTAGGTTGAAACTCCTTTTCTTTCAGCACTTTGAATATATTATGCCATTCCCTTTTGGCCTGTAGAGTTTCATTTGAGAATTCTACTGACAATTCTTATGGGGGCCTCATCTATATGTGATACGTTTTTCTCTGGCTGATTTTTAACAGTTTTTCTTTATCCTGTATTTTTAACACTTTATGACTGTATGTCTAGATGCATTTTTGTTTGGGTTTCTTTTATTAGGAACTCTGAGCTCCCTGGATCTGGAGGCTTGCTTCATTCTTCAAATTGGGGAAGTTCTCATATATTATTTCTTCAAATATGATTTCTGCCCCCTTTTCTCTCTCTTCCTCTGGGGCCCCTATGATGTGAATGTTGTTACTTTTGATGTTATCCCAGAGGTCTCGAATGCTATCTTCAATTCTTTGATTTTTTTTTTATCTCTTTGCTGGTTTGCTTGATTGAATTCCTCCCTCTTACCTTCCAGATCACTGATTCTATTGGGAGCTTCATCCATCCTATTGTTCAGTTCCTCTATTGTGTTCTTTAATTCAGTCATCCTGTCTCTCACCTGTTTGATGTCTCATTTTAATTCTTCTCTTTGCTTCCTGACATTCTTGTTTACTGCCTCCACTGATTTCTGGATTCCCATGAGTATGTTGATCACTGTTACCCTAAATTCCTCTTCAGGTAATTTGCATGCATCTGCTATATTCATATTTTCTCCTGGGTTTTTTATTGGATCCATCATTTCACGTATATTTATCCGTGCCTTTGCTCTATTTAGCATTCTGTTTATATTTCTGAGGGTTCCGTTTCCCTGGCATTGTGTAGGTCACTTGCCCAGGATTGGCAATCAGGCTGAAATTTCGCCTCTATCAACAAGGTGGGTAGCGCTGAGGTTTGGGACTGCCTTCTCAGTGTAGTCCAGGGGGTGAGCCACCCGATGGGCGGGATTTACAGTGAGTGGACGTGTGGTGGGCAGGATTTAATTTTAAAAATAAAAAAATGCAAGCATAAATTAACCTAAATGTAAGAGCTACATCACTGAAAATCCTGGAAGAAAACATAGTAAAACCTGGATAACCTTGGGTTTGCAATGGTTTCATGATTTGAATCCAAACCCACAGGAAAGAAAAGTAAAACCATAAAAACATATATCATACTTCAAAATATGGGCATGAGCAGAGCTAATCACCAAATGAGCAAGCAAACTATAAGGAGGAAACAGATAAATGCAAATATTATAACTGATAAGCGGCTAATATTCAGAATATATAGATACGTAATTTATTAAAAAATAAAACAGTAACCTGATAAAATATGATTATTTACAAATTGCAAATAACACATGAAAAGATGATCAGTATTAAGGATCAATATCAGTGAAATACAAATTCCATAAAAAAATTTCCCATCATTAGGAAGACTACTAAAAAAAATAAAACAAACAAATATTAACAACCAGAAAATACCCATGATACCATCTTGTGGAGAAAGTCCTTTGCAGTTTTTGGGGTGATGCAAAATTCTGTAGTCTCTCTAGAAAATGGCACTGAGTCCTCCATTATTGATACAAACAAGTGGTTCCCATTTCTTGTATTCAGCATGAGAAAGAATTCAAATGTGAGACAGAGGCAAAACCAAACTGGAATTTAAGCAATAGCAAAGTACATTTGGGAGAGGTCTGACCAGGCAAATTCAATTACTCCCAGAGAGGGGTGTTTGAAACACACTGTCCATGCCCTATAACTGGTTCATAGTCCTACCCTCATCTTCGAGGGCTCACCTGCTTAACCTCCCAGATGTTTTAAATAACTTTTAGAAGTTTTGAAGTCCCCTCCCACTGTCCTTGGCCCCTGTGGTTTTATTATTTTATTTTATTCTATCTCTTGCTTGCAGAGTTGTCTTGTCCCAGTGTGGCCATTGCTACTTTGCTTATACATGTTATGTTTATACATGTCCTTTATCTGATCTCAGCTTATATCTACCTAACTGCCTACCCTAACATTCCCCCCTCAAGCGAGGCCCACCAATTTTTTTTGGATAAATTGAGGGTCAATTATCTGTCTTCTGAAGTTACCTCCTGCTGATCAATGGACATAGAGCTGGATATTGGTAGGGAATCACTTATTGACTGTCTGAGGAAGACTAGAGACATGCAGTGAAATTTTCTGATACTATGGTCCTAGAGCCAAGCACAACAGGTTGATATCTCTGTCAGATGACCATTTGAAGGTGTATTTCCTGTATTTTCAAGGAGACAAAGCATTTAGAATCCAGCATACAAAAGGGAGTATGTCCAAGATGATGATGAATGGAACTGCTGTGGGCCCCAGTAGTGCCCAGGGCCAGCAACCTCAAGTCCATGAGTAGGACATAACCATGCCAAGCAAGAACCATGTTTTATGTTAAGTCCTTTAGCCAGGGTACATGGTTTAATATTTCACTGACCCTGAATTCTGCCTTGGCAGAATGGTTAGAGTGAAAAACTTGTAGCATTTAGCACAGCAATTACTTCTCCTTTAGCTGTTAATAAGTAATCCAAGACAAAACAGTTGTCTAACACTCCACTAGGCAGTGAACCAAGTGATTGTTGTGACTCACAGAGGACCCAACTGTTTTATTGGAATGAGCCTCAAGTTTAACACTGAGATCAGTAAGGATGTCCCAACTTCTGGGCTGTTGTGATGAAGATGAACATCTGTAAGAAAAGGTTAGCTATATACTGATTAATAATATGGTTGATAATTTCAGAAGTCAATGAAGTAACAGAAATATTGGACTAAAATTTGGTGTTCACACCAATGTGTCACTGAAACATTTATTTTTTCTTATTTATTTCAGTTTTACCATTTATCACAGAGCTTTATAAATTTGGCCTGTTATTTGCATATGCATAGTAAGAAAAATCATAGACTCTTTAAGTTTGCTTTTATAGAATTTTGAAAAACATCAGATTGAGATTTGATGTACTTTCAGGGCTCAGGAACCATACCAAAGTCTTCAAACCCTCCTGCAGTATTTATAAGTTTGGGTTCATCCTTCATTTCTTGAGGTTCCCCAAATGACCTGGGATTACTGGGGCTGCCAAGAGGTAAACTTACTCTCCTGTTAAGTTGTCTGGAACCCTGTAAGCAAGATATTATGCTGGTTTTCTTGTTTGCTCCAGTTGATAAGTCGTGGTTCTTGAGAGCTTTCCATTGTTTCTTAAATTTGACAATGGTCATATGGTAAACAACCATATTTCCAATAGTGTCTTATTACAGAGAAAAACATTATTGTAATTATGCAAACATTTTATCATGTGAAAATAGATTGCTTAGTAACAATTGTATAGGATGAGAGAAGAGTACATGTTTCAGTTCTGCTCACAAAAATATGCAATTTACCAGAGTATCACAGGTGTCAGTCGATCCATTTAAAATTTTTCATGGTTTGGTAAAATAAATGATAATGTTAAAGACTGAGATAATTTATATGTATTGCCTAGTAGCAGTAATGGAGAATTTCATCTTTGAAGAGAACTCATTCATATACCTCATTACTTAAGTGCATCATTTAAAAAGTGGAAACATACTTACCAAATAAAAATATAAAGATTTAGTTTTCCATTGCTTCAATATATTTTAACCAAATTATGGCAACATTAATTTTATAGACTTTAGTTATTTAAATAATAAATAGCTCAAAATAAACAACAGTCAAGTGGTAGTTAATATTAGACATAGATTGACACCATTTTAACTGGACCATTTATGTTTCCAGGTTGTAATTTGATTAGTTTTCTTTAACAATAAATTCAAATGTTCATGTCTTTTGACTTTAGAATAGTACATGCATATATATTTATTTATACTCAAACATAAACTCTTCAAAGAGGATTCAGATGTTTTTTCTTACACCTAAAATTCATTTCCTGTTTTAAGTTATATTTAATAACTGCATTTTCATTAATTCTTGTTCTGCTTAAATCCTACTTTCCTATAAGTTTTGTGATTTCTTACCTATTTCAGTTTTATGATAAACCTATGCTTCAGATTATTTGTTAAAGTTTTTTTCCATGAATTCTTTGAACCTGAGGCACATTGTCAGAATAGTAGAAGGAACAATAATTTCTGCAGATGGCAAAGACTTTTAGAATGAACATGGTTAAAGATGTGACTATAATATAATTAACAATTTAACCTGAAATTTTGTTTAATTCTGTGGCATAATACATTTTAAAGTTATAACCAGAGTGACAAGTTTTATGCCAGATTGTATTAGACTTTTGAAATTTCACATAACTTTAGACATGCATATCAGTTATTACATTTCCATATAAATGCATGTTGAGTCCACCAAATGTTGATGATACTTCCCACAAGATTTTGTTAAAACAAACGAGTCCAATTCATTTAATATTTCTCCTTTCACAAAGAGAAAATAGTTTCTTCATATGGGATATCTCAGGAGTTTTTTTTTTAACATTTGCCATATTTTCTTTTAAAACACTTTTTATTAGAACTTGAGTTTAGGAAAGTTTGGAAGTTCTGCCAAAATATAAATTTACTAATTTCTACTGCCCATCTTCCATTGGCTTTGATTGAATACTTAACCTTTAATCTTACTTTTCCAAAGAAACTCACTTCATTCCTAATCAATGTGGCCACACTAAAATTTCTTTTAAAATATCTTTCACAAATATTTTGTTACTTACAAACCTGTTACTTGCTGTATATACATCCAAATTTCGCCTTGATTCATTCTGAAGTCATTTCACTTGAAGACAGAATGCACTTTACTATTTCTTTTTACCAAAAAGAAAACCCATGTCCTTTATATCCTTTTTATTTAGATGACAAACCCACTCTCCTTTTGCTATCTCCTTCTTGTCTACTTAAGTGTTCATTTTACTTTTTTCCCCCTTTTCTATCTACAAATGATGCTTAAATTTCAAAAGCCTGATTAGGTTTAATTGCCAGGAAGCAAAAAGTTGCGTGTTTTCTTTTCAGGAACTTAATGTTTACTCAGACCATTTTGTGCTATTCTCTATCTTTGTAAAATAACATCAAGGTTATTTTTTCTCTTTTTTGAGCTAACACAGTAACATAAGATGTGCCTGAGATTTTTATCCAAACTATAAGGTTAATAGTATGTTTTGTAATGGCCCCTCTCTCAGTGCCAAGTCCAGACTTCAAAAGAATACCACAGTCAGTCAGGTAGTTTTGAGTTTAACCCACTGACTTCATGCCATACCAGGTTTGTTCCAAGGGATCTCAGGTGGAAGAGATTCACTGCCTCCCTTTCCAGTGCAATGCCCACAGACACAAAGCACTTACACAGATGGGAATCCTCTAAATCAAAGGTGGCAAACAGGAAGTGGCAGTAGACACCAAGAAAAATATGGGGCTGACCCTAAGGGGGACCCTCCTCTGGGGAAGCTACCCTGGTGTCTTGGGGTTAAGATGACTCCCAGGTATTCCGACCACTGCTCAAGTTCTTGAACCTTCTCCCCAGGAACTTTGTAGCTCTTCTCAACCAGAAAATTGAGAATGTGTACCAAGTGTCCCTGTGTGTTAGTGGGGGAGCGGTCAACACATTATCTACGTATTATATTACCTTTACTGCCACCCCCAAGTGACAGGTCACTTACATCTTGTGCCAGCGCTTGGATGGACAAGTGGGGGCTCTCAGTTTGCTCATGTGGTGGCATTAGTGAGCAGTTTAAGGCAGCCACCATTGTCACTTCCCACATAATTCTGAACATATGATACTTCAGTTAATTCCCATGACTTTTGCAAAATAGATCTAACTAGAGAATTGTGTTATTGTTGCATGTCTAGTCTTCTCTCACCAGTTGTTTAACAGCATGAGGACCCATGTGTTGGGAAGCCAACCCTTATTTGTGTCCACTCAAAGAGCGGGTTCCCTATGAAGCCCCTACACATCATGAGGAATGTTCTCCAACGCTTCCAGTAAAGCCCCCAGTCAGTTACCTGAAAGTGCTGGGGGTACCTCATTGCCCAAATTGGAGGGATGATTTGCCTCCTGATCTCTGGTCCCAGATCATCAACTGATCCTCATAAGGTTTGATTTCCTGGTCACTGAGCTAGCCTCATCCTTTAAAAATTTATGAGCAACCTAGGGATCCTGCTGGTCCCTTTTGGGAGTGAAGGATAAAGAGAGCAAAAGGAAAGACAGTTTTAAACCCAACAATTTGAGTCACAGTGCCACGATATTACCAAGACAAATGACTGGGCCCTGATTCTTGTCTTCAGTGTGAGAAAGAATCAAAATGTGAGACAGAAGAAGCAAAGTCAAACTAGAATTTAACTAAGCGATAGGAAGTTACATTTGACAGAGGTCCAAATGAACACCTTCACTTTCTCCAGGAGCAGGATTTTGAAGCACGCTGGGTGTGCTCTGGGTCTGGTTCACATCATACCCTTATCTTCGAGGGCTCACCTGGCTGACGGTTTAAGGCCAGATGCTCGCATGACGGCCAGCGGTGTCAAAGTCTCCCGTCCGCTCTCCTTGGACCCTGTAGTTGTATTATTTTATATTTTTCTCTCTCTTGCCTGCAGAGTTCTTTGTTGCCAGTGTGGCTGCTGCCATTTTCTGCTCAGTTTGTCACGCATGTCCTTTGTCTGACCCCAACTCATGTCTGCTGAATGAAGGAAGGATATTAATACCATTCTATAATCTCGGTTTGGGGTATTATCCAAAAGAATTGAAAGCCGGCTCTCCAAGAGATACTCTAAGAGGACACTCATAAATCACACCTGTCTTCACTGTATTCCGAGTCTGGGAACTTCTTCAACAAATGAGTGTATATACACAACGGGCATAAACCTGATGGAATATCATTCAGCCTCGAAAAGGATGGAAATTTTCTGTTGCTACAAATGGGTGAAACTGAGGACACTTTCCTAGTGACATAGAACAGACACCAAGAGACAAATACACCATGACTTTGTTGACCAGAGGTACCAAAGCAGTGAAATGTTCCATCAGCGCGGAATAGTGGTTGCAAATGCAGGAGGTAAGGGGGCTAGAGAGTTGTTCTTACAGAGTATGGAGTTTATTTTTATGTGAAAAATTGCAGGTGTCTCTTACAACCATGTAAATGTATTTGAAACTGCTTGCACTATATACACTTAACATTAATTGCAACATAAACTGTTTTACCAAAATAAAAAATTCAAAAGTTAGCATAGACTTAGAAAAAGAACAAGAGCTTTAATTGCAGGGTTTATTCTCAATTCTACTCATTCTTCTAACCAGAGCTATGGCAGGACCATTTTGAAGTTAAATGACTTGCGAAGCCTAAACTGAACAGGACACCCAGCAGGTAGTCCTGAGTCCCTGTCCTGGGGCAGCACATGCTGAACAAAGCAAATGCAAATCATGTAGAGTGCTCAGGGCCACAGATCTGAAGTGCAGGTGATGCAGAAGGAGCATAATTCACAGTGTGTCTGCTGCCACCATTTTTCTAAAGACTGAGATCCCAGAGTTGAAATCCCAAGAACACACAAGAACTGTCTAATACCCATGACAACAGAAACAAATAGGCAAGAGAGAAAGAAAGGATACGGAGTGGAGTGAAAACATGATTATAAGAAAAATGGGTGAACACATGCATCAGAAGTGTGGAGATTCTTCAGAGAAAGGATGCTGATGTAGCAGATGAATAAAGAAATTGTCGGGGTGGAGAGAAAGGTGGGTGAGCTCAGAGAAAGCAAGCAGCAGCAGGTTGGGAACGTGGAGTGTGTTTCAGATTATTTTTGAAGCAGCACCCAGATGTCTGGTGTTTGTTCCTGTCCCCCTTTTCCTGAGGAGGAAAAGCAGCAGGTTTAAGTGCTGGCAAGGATGTCCCTACAGCCCCCTCAAGGACACACAGCATCCTGTGTGCAGAGTACAACTTCCTGACAATGTCCATGTGCCAGGATGGTCTAGAGAGAGGGACATAGTGGATGAGAAATGGCTATGAGGTGACAATGAGGGACAGTAACTGAAGGTGAAGAAAGAGTTCCCAATGGGCAGTTGAAGATGAGCTCCAGCAAGTGTGGGGCTGGGACGGGGAGCCATGATCTCACACAAAAATTGCTCCTTCTCCTTGATCTGCTGTCTGTTACAGACACCAATGGACACTGCTTCCTTATTCAGAATGATCTGTGCTAAAAAAGCACTTTTCTGTATGGTCACAGTACGCAGGTCACTACTCCAGCAATGGGTCCATTTACTGTGGACATCAGGTATCGTGTCAGGTTACTGGGACTCCAGCTGATCTCAGGTGACAATGGGGACAGAGCCACTCGAACAAAGAGGAGACAGCGACACTCTGTTGTCTCATAGGGGTCAGCGTTGGTGGCAGAAGAAAGAGGTGGAACAGCAGTGCTGGAGGACTCCATTAAAGCCCTGATTCTCTGTGGTGACACCAGAGGGCAGAGCAAGAAAAGGACACACATGCCTGTTGAGGTTCTGCTCTAGGCTCCAGGGAGATGGTGATCACACGCCACAGAGGATGCAACCATGATGTGAAAGGAAAAGCCAGTTTGTTCCACATCCTCCACCGCAAGTGTTGAAATGGGGACACATTTGCTTTTCATGGGCTCTTTGCTCATTGGTCTATCCACGCTCCAACTCAAACTGAAAATCTAGTCTCTCATTGTATAGTTTCACCATTAGTTTTCTGATGGCAAATACACACCTAGTGCTATTTAATCTCACACATACAATCGTGGAATCCATGATGTTCTCCAAGGACAAGAACAGGGGGCACAGATGAAAGAACTGACCAGGTAAGGAGGAATGAATCTCCAATCCACACCTACCGTCTCTTCTGAGTCCTCCCCTCCAGCCCTCAGGACACCTGCCTTCCTGGCCCCCTCCTTCACGTGGCTGTGTGTCTCTGTCCCAGTTTCCTCAGAGCCTCCTTCACATCCTTGTTCCTCAAGCTGTAGATGAGGGGGTTGAGCATGGGGATGACCACAGTGTAGAAGACAGACACCACCTTGGCCTGTTCCCTGGATTGCACAGCTCCTGGCTGGGCATACATGACAAACGCTGTTCCATAGAAGAGCAATACTGCAGTAATGTGGGAGCCACAGGTCGAGAAGACCTTGTGCCTCCCGGTTCCCGAGCTCATCCTCAGGATGGTCATGGTGATGTAGCCGTAGGAGATGAGGATCACAAATGTGGTGCCCACGATGATGAGCCCACAGAAGCCAATCATGATCAGCTCATTCAGAGCTGTATTGACACAGGCGAGCTTGATCACGGAGGGTTCATCACAGAAAAAGGCTTCAATGTGGTTGGGGCCACAGTATGGAAGGGAGAACGTGAAGCTGGTCTGCACGATGGAGTTGAGGCAGCCTGCACAGTAGGCGCCCAGCACCAGGCGGGCACAGTTGGACGGGCACATGGTGACGGGGTAACGTAGGGGGCTGCAGATGGCCACGAAGCGGTCATAGGCCATCACAGCCAGGAGAAAGGCCTCAGTGCTAGCAAATAGGGAGAAGAAGAAGAACTGGGTGGTGCACCCGGCAAAGGTGATGGCCTTGGAGGAGGAGAAGAAGTTGGCCAGGGCGTTGGGAGTGATGACAGACGAGTAACACAGGTCCAGGAAGGACAGGTTCTTGAGGAAGAAGTACATGGGAGACTGCAGATGGGCATCCAGGCTGATGACCACGATCATGGTGACGTTCCCCAGGACAGTCACCAAGTACAGGGTCAGGAACACAGTGAAGATTAGGGCCTGGGTCTCCAGCCCACCCTCAAAGCCCACCAGCACGAATTCCTGCAAGGACACCGCTGAGTGGTTTCCATTTCTATGTGATGGTGTGGTCCCAGTGCTGGTCACTGTGGCACAACCGGGCAGTGTCCATGCACAGGTCAAATTCATAATGTCACTCCCCATGGGGAGAACAGGGAATTTTGGTGCCACTCTTCCCACTCTGATAGGCCTTTTCTTGATGAGCTCAGTCCTTCCTGTGAGAGAAACATTTCTCTGATTCAGTAATCATATAATTGCATTGAACAATCACCTCGAGCTCTCTGGGTGAGGGTGCCAGGGACTGCAGAGCCAAGACCCTCTGGTGTAAGCACAGAGGTGCAGCTGCTGTCCCTCCTGGGGCATATTCCCCATCCCACCGGGGTGTTGCTACTGAGGCTTTCCTACCTTTCTCAGTGTGTTACTGACTGCATCCAACTGCACTAATTGAGAAATGGTTGCTGAGCTCCTCCTGCCACCATGATTTGGGTCACAGATGGCTCCATGTCCACACAGGGCTGGTAGCAGCAGGGACCAGCCTCGGAGGAGACGT
>RJWH01008726.1:0-28102 GCA_004363575.1 Solenodon paradoxus
GTTGTTAGAGAGTGGTCTGGCTTCATTCTTTTGCACGTGGCTGTCCAGTTTTCCCAACACCATTTGTTGAAGGCTTTCCTTTTTCCATCGGATGCTTTTGGCTCCTTTGCTGTAGATTAATTTATTGTGAGTGGGTCAGTTTCTGGTGATTCGGTTCTATTCCACTGATCTGTGCCTCTGTTATTATTCCAGTACCATGTCATTTTCATCACTATTGCTTTGTAATATAGTTCAAAGTCTGGAAGTGTCATCCCTCCAGATAATTCTTTTTTCTAATAACTGCTTTAGCTATTTGGGGTCTTTTGTTGTTCTATACAAATTTTAAGTGTTTTTGTTCTATTTCCTGGAAATAAGCCCGTGGGATTTTAATGGGATTGCATTAAACCTGTATATTGCTTTGGGTAAGATGGTCATTTTAATGATATTGAATTTTCCCAGTCACAGGCAGGGGATAGCTTTCCATTTCTTTGTGTCCTCCTCTATTTCTTTTAAGAGGGACTAATAATTTTCCTTGTATAGATCTTTTACTTCCTTTGTTAGGTATATGCCCAGGTATTTTAATCATTTAAGTTCTATTGTAAATGGTATGATCGTGATTTCTTTCCCTTCTATTGTGTTGTTTTCATATAGAAATGCAACAGATTTTTGTGGATTGATTTTCTAGCCTGCCACTTTACTGTATTGATGAGTTCTAGAAGTGGATAGAGTTTTTGGAATTTTTAATATATATAATCATGTCATCTGCAAATAATAAGAGTTTTACTTCTTCCTTTCCAATTTGGATTTCCTTTTCTTGCTTAATTGCTCTGGCTAAGATCTGCAGTACAATGTTAAATATCAGTGGTGAGAGAGTGAACAAACTTGCCTTGTTCCTGACCTAAGAGGAAGAAAAGCTTTCAATTTTTTGCCATTGACTATGATGTTGGCTATGGATTTTTCACATGTGGCCTTTATTATGTTGAGGTATGAACCTTTTACTCCTATTTTATAGAGGCTTTTTATCATAAATGGGTGTTGGATCCTGTCAAAAGCTTTCTCTGCATCTATCGATATGATAATGTGGTTTTTCTCTTTGCTCTTATTGATTTGGAGTATGACATTAATAGATTTATGTATGTTGAATCATCCTTGCATCCTTGGGATGAATCCCACTTAGTCATGATGGATGATCTTTTTGATGCATTGTTGAATTCGGTTTGCTAATATTTTGTTGAGAATATTTGCATCTATGTTCATTAGAGATACTTGTCTGTAATTTTCTTTCATGGTGACATCTCTGTCAGCTTTAGGTATCAGTGTAATGTTAGCCTCATAAAAAGTACTTGGGAGAGTTCCCTGTTCTTCAATATTTTCGAAGAGCTTGAGAAGAACAGGTGTCAATCATGTGCTGAAGGTTTGGTAGAACTCATTGGAGAAGCCATCTGGTCCTGGGCTTTTATTTTGGGGGAGGCCCTTGATTACTTCTTCAATTTGTTTGCTTGTGATTGTTCTGTTCAGGTTTTCCATTTCTTCCGGGGTCAGTCTTGGTAGAGTATACTTTTCTAGAAATCTGTCCATGTCCTCAAGGTTAACCATGTTGGTGGCGTTGAGTTGCTCATAGTAGTCCCGTATGATGCTTTGAATATCTGTAGTATCTGTTGTAACTTCTCCCCTTTCATTTATGATTCTAGTTATGAGAGTTTTCTCCCTTTTTTCTTTGTAAGTCTAGCCAAGGCTCCTCAATTTCATTTTTTCAAAGTCAATTTTTATTTTTTCAATCCTCTGGATTGTCTTTTTGTTTTCAATTTCATTTATTTCTGCTCGAATTTTGATTATTTCCTTTCTTCTGCTGATTTTTGGCTTTAATTGTTCTTCTTTCTCTAGTTGTTTTAAATGTAGTTATGTTGTTTATTTGCAATTTTTCTTATTTTTTGTGATAGGCCTGGATTGCAATGACCTTTCCCCTTACTACCGCTTTTGCTACATCCCATAAATTCTGGTAGCTCATGTCCTCATTCTCATTTGTCTCTAAGTATTTTTTAAGTTCCTCTTTGATTTCCTCTTTTACCCGACAATATGCTTCAGGAGCATATTGTTGAGTTTCCAATTGGTTTGGGGTCTTCCAGCTTTCTTTTTGTGGTTGATTTCTAGTTTTAGGCCATTGAGATCAGAGAAGATGGTTGGTATGACTTCAATCTTTGTAAATTTGTTCAGAGATGTTTTGTGTCCCAGCATATGATCTGTCCTTGAGAATGTTCCATTAGCCCTTGAGAAGAAAGAGAAATCTGTAGTAGTTGGTTGAAGTGATTGGTATATGCCATTAGACCTATCTGTTCCAGATGGTCATTTAAAGTGGCTGTTTTCCTGGTAATTTTCTGCCTGGTTGATCTGTCCATTTTTTTAAGTGGGATGCTGAAGTCCCTTACTTGTATTGTGTTGCTGTCAATGTCTCTCTTCAGGTCTAATAACATTTGCTTGCTATATTTTGTTGCTCTTTGATTTGGTACATATATGTTAATAAGCATTATGTCTTCTTGCTGGATTGATCCTTTAATCATTATGTAGTATACAATTCTGTCTTTTGTTATGCTTTTGAGATGGAAATCCGTTTTATCTGATACGTGTATAGCTGCTCCTGCTCTTTTGTGGTTGCCATTTAACTGTAGGATTGTCTTCCAGTCATTGACTTTGAGCCTTTATCTTTTGGAAGAAGGTGGGTTTCCTGAATGCAGCAGAAGGTTGTGTTATGCTTTTTTAATCCATTCAGTCTCTCTGCATTGTTTGACTGGTGAGTTCAATCTATTAACATTCAGAGTGATTATTGATATATAGCTGCTTAGTGTCATTTTATAATTTGTCTTTTGTATGTTGCTCCAGATGACATCTTTGTTTTCTTTCTCTTCTTAGGTCAGATGGATGCAGTTATGCTTTGATTGATTTCACCTTTTGTTTTCTTCTTCACTTTTCCCCTGAGGGTATATTTTGAGGTTACCCTGAAGTTAGCACACACAGTTCTGTTTACTACCTAATTTTATTTGAAAGCATATTAGTCTTTCACTCGTTCTAACTATCCACATCTTTGTTCTCTTCTCTTCCTCTCCACTTTTAATATTTGCTGTCTTACTGTTTTTCTGTGTGGCTTCTTTATGCTTTATAGAGCACACTTTAGTATTTTTTGCAATGTCGGTTTTGTGATGATAAACTCCTTTAATTGTTGCTTATCAGAAAAGGCTTTCATCATTCCTTCAGTTCTGAATGATAATCTTGGCAGATACAGTATCCTAGGTTGAAAATCCTTTTCTTTCAGCATTTTAAATATATTATGCCTTTCTCTTCTCTCCTGCAGAGTTTCATTTAAGAAGTCTGCTGACAATCTTATGGGGGCTGTTCTGTATGTGACATATTTTTCTCAGGCTGCTTTTAATAGTCTTTATGTTGAATTTTTGACATTTTGACGACAACGATGTGACTAGGTGTAGTTCTATTTGGGTTTCTTTTATTATGCAGTCTTTGAGCTTCCTGAATTGGGTGGCTTGCTTCATTCTTCAGATTAGGTAAGTTCCATCTATTATTTCTTCAAATATGATTTATGCCCCCTTTTCTCTCTTCCTCTGGGACCTCTATGATGTAAACATTGTTCCTTTTGATGTTACCCCAGAGGTCTCAAATACTGTCTTCAATTCTTTGAATTTTTTTTATCTATTTGCTGGTTTGCTTGAGTTCCTCTCTCCTATCTTCCAGATTGCTGATTCTATTGGAAGCTTCATCCATCCTGCTGTTGAGTACCTCTATTGAGTTCTTTAATTCAGCCATCATATCTCTTACCTGTTTGATGTCTTGTTTTAATTCGTCTCTTGGCTTCCCGACATTCTCATTTACTGCCACTACTGATTTCTGGATTCCTGTATGTTAATTACTGTTATCCTAACTGTTCAAGTAACTTAACATGTCTGCTGTGTTTAGATTTTCCCCTGGATCTTTGATTGGATCCATCATTTCACATATATTTCTCTGTGCTTTTGCTCTACTCGGCATTCTATTAATATTCCTGAGAGTTTGATTTCCCTGGTGTTGTATAGGTTTGATGTGCCCAGGGTTGGCAATCAGGCTACAGTTTCACCTCTAACCACAAGGTGGCGTTAACGGGTCGCATTGAGGTTTGGGACTGCCTTCTCACTGTAATCCAGGAGGTGGAGCATCCGATGGGCAGGATTTCTGGTGGGCCCTTATGCAATGGGCGAGATTTCTGCTCACTGGACCCCAGGTTGTGGCATGAAATGGGAGTGGGAGGGGGTTGATCTGGCTGATTGCCAGTTATGGAGGCTCCCAGTGCAATTTCACTGTGTAGGCTCCAGCTCAACTCCCAGTGCGCGGGCTCTCCTTTCACCCCCTCTGAAGTCAGCCCTCCATGTCTCTGTGTCTGTATGTCGCTGCCCACAGGGCCTGCCTCTCGCTGCCTCTGGTTGGTCCCAAAATCCCTAGTCTATGCCCCACCATGCGCCAGGAGACCCCCCAAGCTCTGTCCCAAATCCGAATCAGCAGCTTAGCTGAGAAACACGTCAGGTGTACTTACCCACCATTAATCATCGGCTGTTCTGTCTTCAGTGGAAGTGCTAGTTATTTCTTGGTGTTTATCTCAGGAAAATACGTGATTTTTTTTTGTTTTTTTCAGTGTCTGTGGGGAGCGACCCGAGAGTGCATCCTATAGAGTCACCACAGGAAGTTCCCACCTAAGATTCAGTTTTATTTCTTATTTTAACATCTCTGAAGTTGGAATAGGTCATACACGTAGAAGTTATGGTAGGGTTGATTCTAAGCATAAGCAAAATTAATTTGCATTCCCGGTGGCATGACTAGGAAAGTTCTTAACATTTCAATCAACAAAACTATTTAAGGAGCATTTGAGAAAAGGGATTTAGCTTTTTTGTGACATGTTCACTAATACCTTATAAGATTAAAATTTTAAGAATCAGAACTTGGGAGTATAGATGCATTTGTTTTCTATTGTATCACAAACTTAGCAGCTTAATGCAACTTTAATCTTATAGTACTATAGGTCAAGAGTCCATGCTAGGTTCAAATGAGCTAAGGTCTTAAGATCTCAGAAGTCTGAAATCAAGGTGTCAGCTAATGCTAGCATCTCTTCTGAGGTTCTAGGCTTCTCCTAAGTGCATGTGGTTGTTGGTACCATTCATTTCCTGTATGTGTAGTGCCCCTCTGTAGCTCAAGCAGTTAAGAAAAGCTATGAAAGTCATGGACCCAGGTTTGAGACCCAGGACTGGCAGCAAAAAACAAAAACAAAAATACAATTCATGTAGGTTTAGAACTGATAGGCCTTTGTCCTGCCTTCAAAGCCAACAGGAGATCATCTAATTTCCTTTGTTTCCCAGTTCTAGATTCGTCTTTTAAGAACCCACTTGATTGAGTTAGGCCTATAATAATCTCTTAATTAACCAAATTGATTAAAATTTTTAATTACATCTGCAGTGATCTTTTTGCCATTAAAAAAGATACGTGTGATCTCCTTTAAGGTCCATAGGTCCAGTCTATGCTAAAGAGGAGGGGACTATACAAATCATGTACATTAGATGGAGGGAATCTTGGTTACCATCTTAGAATTCTGCAGACCATAATGACTTTAAGAGCTTAGAATAAAATCCTAGAGACAACAATAAAGTACTCAGGAAATGCTGCATTAACATTGTTTCTGGTGGCCCAAGAGTAATTCTGTGGGGGAAAAACATCCACATCTATGAACCAAAAAGAGATACAGCAAGACCCACCAATGAAAACTAAAATTAGCAGACTAAGGTTTAAGCAAAAAATGATACTTTCATACAGGCTCTGTATCAGTTTCCTAGAGTTGCCATAACAAATTACCACAAACTGGATGGCTTAAAATAACAGGAATTAATTCTCTCATAGTACTGGAGCCTAAATCTGAAATCATCAAAGGTGGTATAGCAATTTAGTATGTCTACAGAATTCTTCCATTAAGTGCAACGGGGACATATTAAAGGGAAGCATTATGCAAAGCTTTTACGTAATTCTAACCTAAATTCTAATATAGGTGCACCCTGGTGGTATAGTGGTCATATATGCTACCTCCGGCGAAGTGCAATCCACATATATTGCAGGACGCAGCGGGGGAACAACCAATGTGAACAACTAAATAACATTTTTAAATACTTTTTTTATCCTCTCTTTCTGCCTGCTTGTCTACTTGACTTCATTCCTGTTTGCACCTTTCCTTTAAAAAAATTCTAATATATTACATGATTGTTATTCTTGTATTATTACTATTGATATATACGTTTTAACTGGGGAATTGCTAATAAATTTTAGACTGTAGGGTTCTAGAACTAAACCTTATACCAATTATGGAAATAAGTTGTTCTTTTTTATTCCTTTTTTATTGAGGAAACATTGATTTATACCACAATATAATTTTTTGCATGATATAATTTTATTCACCTTTGTATCAGTTTTAGAAATTACCCTAAAAATTACAAAATGCAACCATGAATACAGTCTACTTTTACTATGTCCTAAATAATACAATGAGGCTTAACTCCATTTTTCATCAGATTTTATAACATTTTAATTAGAATTTATTAAACAATGCATTATATCATTATATAAGTTATCACTTTAAGTCAACAAATCTGTATATATTAAGGACAATAGTCCAATTCTATCCTTAACCACATAATTAACTCTTTTTATTCAACTTATCCTCCCTCCCCTTCCCATCTGGTAATCACTAATTTGATGCTATAGACTAAAGGTCTATTTTAGTTTTATGTGAATCATTTGTTTTGTTTCTCTATATACGATATTGAGTGAAATCAATGTCTTTCTCCTGATTTATTTCACTAAGCATAATTCCCTTTAAGCCCACCCATCTTGTTTCAAAAAGTAGGGTTTCCTTTTTTATAACTGTGTAGCATTCCATTGTGTATATATATCAAATCTTTACACATCTGTCAGTAGGGACTTAGGTTTTTTTTCCAGCTCTTAGCTATTTTAAATATTGCTGCAATAAATAGAGGTGCACTTCTCTCTACAAATTAGTAATTTTTGTATTTTTTGGGTAAATATTCCTTAGTAGGATAACAGAATCATATTAACATTTATATTTTCAATTTTGTGAGGAAACTCCATACTGCTTTTCACAATGGTTGCACCACTTTATACTCCCACTAACTGCATAAGGTTTTCTTTTCTCTGCATCCTTCAAAAAACCAGCCATTGCTAGTCTTTTGGATAACAGCCATTCTCATAGGTGTGAGATGTCTCATTGCTGTCTTGCTTGTAACCTATCATAAACTGATAGTAAGTTAATCGTTAAGTTCATTCTTAACAGACCACATTTTTGTTCTCTTGCTCCTCCACACTTCATATTTTTGGTGTTTTGGGAGGTTTCATTCATAGTATAGAAATCCCTTTAGCATTTCTTTCAAGGCTGGTTTCATCATGATTTTTATTTTCATTGCTGGCTTTTATTTTTCTGGAAAATTCTTTATCAGTTCTCCAATTCTAAGTGATAATCTAGCAAGGTATAGTATTCTTGGTTGCAAGTACTTATCTTTCAGCACTTTGAATATATCATGCCATTCCTTTCTGACCTGTAAAATTTCCACTGAGAAATATCTAATTACGCGGGGTTCTCTTGCATGTGACTCCTTTTTCTGTAGCTAAGATTTTTTTCTTTGTCTTGAATTTTTGTCATTTTAATTACAACGTGTCTTGAATGTATCTGTTTGGGCTTCATTTTATTTGTCTCCACCCCGCTGAAAGGTTTTTCTGAGCTCTGCGAGGAAAGAAAGTCAATTAGACAAAAAGTCGAATAGCCAGGGCTTTATTGGGGTTTGCGCACCCGGGCGAGGTTCTCCGGTCCGCAGAACGAGGGCCAGGGAAGTCGCGCCCGAACAAAGGGAAGCGCGATCTTTAAGCAAAAGAATTTCGCGGGCTTCATACGTCGCGATTGGGGATTGGTCCTGTGATTCCAGGTGTGGTTTCGTCAGCTTCCTTTTTCCCGGGTATGGCCGCCATTTTGTCCTTCTGGGCCGACATTTTGTCCTTCTGGGCCAGCCTAACACCCCCCACTTGCCTTCTCTTCAGTCCCAAATCACAAAACTGAGTACTTTGGATTTTATATGATCTGTACCTTAGCCCTCTCTGCTGTCTGAGTCACAGGGGTGTGCCATGTTTGGCTTTCTTTTGTTTGGATCTCTTTGAGTTTCCTAGATCTGGATTCCATTTCTTCCCTAGCTTAGGGAAATTGTCATCTATTATTTTTTCTATTATGGTTCCTGCTACTTTCTCTCTTTTTTCTCCTCTGAAACTCTTATGAGAATATTGGTCCTCTTGATATTATTCTATAAGTCTCTTCTGCTATCTTTATTTCTTTTAATTCTTTCTCTTTTCTGGTTGACTTGGATACATTCCTCTGTCCTATCTTCTAGTTCAATGATTGAACCGGAAGCTTCTTCCAGTCTACAGTGAGCACCTCTATTGTGTTTTTTAGTTCTGCTATTGGTTTTTTAGCTCAGTGAATTTTGTTTGGAACTTTCTCCTATTTTCTGTCTTTGTTGTAGATCTTATTTTGTTCATCCATTGTTCTAATTTCATTGAGAATCATTAAGATTTTTGCTTTGAAATTTTCAGGTAGTTTACATAATTCTGTTGCACTAGGATTTTTTTTTCTGGGATTTTGTTTTGATTCACCTTTTGGGGTAAATTTCTATTTGTCTCTCTTTCCTTTCTTTTGGTACCCTATGTTTATTTCTATGGATTAGAATAAAAGGAATTCTTTTCCTATCTTGATGAAACAACAATATTAAGTTAGGATTTCAAGTTGCAGAACTGAGGCAGGAGTTCAAGGTTCCAGATCCTGGGGACTTCAGGCAGGCAGGTCAGCAGCAGCCCTAGGCATGGGAGGGGCAGCTGATTCTCTCAGACTGCTGGAGTCCCTCCCCAGGAGAGCTGATAGCACAGCTGAAAGCACCAAAAAAGAACTTAATGAGAAAGCAGTCAGCTGCCTATGCTGGCATTGCAAGCTCTGTTTGCCTGTTGCTGTCCTCAGTGATTTCTGTCATGGTATCCATGAGAACTTTCCCATGGCCTACTAATGACAGAAGGGTAGCAATTTTGATCTCTGACCCTAACTCCAATATGTGTCTGTCAGTGTCACACAGACAAGAGAGAGTCTACGAGGACACTCAGCAGTGTATCTTTTCACTGGAAGCCTATCCCTCTTTCTTTTTTCTCCCACTTTAGTCTTGGGTTCAACAAAGTAAAATTCTTTAGTTGCATCTGTATACATTTCATCTGCTGGCTGCCCTGCTCATATCCTACATTCTCGGCTCCCCAGAGTTTTATTATTTTTCAAAGGAAAGTTCTTTTGTTTCCCACACTAGGATGTATAGGCTCTCCTCTAGAGGGCAATTCTTAAATGCTGGGCACCTCATGCAGGGGAAGCCCTTCAGTTCTTGGGAAGAGTCTCTGTGTCACTGGTGTCCCTTTTGACCTTGGGTCTCAGTATCCTGGCAGCCATCCTGGAAGAGCATGTCTCAGATTTTATTATCCTTTCTGATGTGTCTAACACTTCTTGTGGAGATACTGGTCCCCAGTCCTCAACTCTTTTTCCAAGTCTATCGTTAGTTTCTAGAGGTAATCTTGTTGTGCCTATGGAAAAGAGGTGAGCTCAAGTTTTTGCTAGTCTGCCATCTTGTGTGTCTCTGCTCAGAAATATTCTTTATAAAAATGACTGCTCTAAATTGGGTTTTCCTGTTCTGTGATCTTGAATGTGAACCCCTGTGCTATCACTATTACTATAATTTTATAAAAGGAAGTTAAATGTCAGAATTAAAAAGTCCTTAAAATCTTTAATAAATTTAGTCTCATGTTTAAAAAGGCTCTACACTAACCTACTTTTTTCTCATTTTACAGAAAATTGACAAGAACCTTATCCATCTCTACTGAATAAAGTATTTCTAATGTGCAAAGAATGCTTACTTTTGATTCTTAGCCTCCAGAATATTATGCTTCTTGATAACTGTAGAGGAAAAAAGCACAACCATAACTGATTCCACTGATTGTTTCTCAGTGAAAAAATTAGTACAATAAAAACCTAAAAAAATGTGTATTTTTTTGTTCTAATCATTAACTCTTAATCAACTAAATATCTTCCCAAAATTCACAGCTATCCTTTTGTACAGCAGATGATTTCCCAAGTGACTTCAATGGCTTCTGTTTTAATTAACTTTGGTTTAAAAAATAGCATAAAAAGATAACTATTTTTCCATTTTTTATTTGACCTCAAAATTAATCTGAAAAAAAGACTGCCTTAAAATGCAGTGAGCTTCTAAAAATGAAATCTACTTCTATTTATGGGTGATACCTACAGAAAGAAAAAAAATCATCAAAACTCGTGATTTAAATCAAATTACTCTATCTTTTACTTTGTTCAATGCATTAGAAGCTAAAATGTATGCTTCTGAATTTATGCATATTTTCATTTTGTGTTAGATGTAAATATTGTGAATCAAGGAAGAATTTAATAGCAATTGAGACATTAAATCTATATGATTTAAGAAGGTGTTTAGCAATACGTATAATGGTCAAAGTAGAGTATATTCTTTCTTAGTAATAAAAATTATATTTATGGAATTAGAAAAACTATTATTTTTTGTATTTTCCATTGTTGTGATATTTGGGAATGTGTACTTAGACCTAATTCTTTTAGTCCAGCTTCATATGACCTTATTTCTAGTGCAAGAGTCTAGGGCAGTTTCCTTGTAACATTAGATTACCCAACCACATTTTAATGCTGGGAAGAAGGGATCTCAATTTAAAAGTTGGACAAAAAACAAAACGGCTAGTTCGCTATGTTTACACTCTGTACTTCTCCAACAGAACATTCCAAAACCTAGCGTTCTTATAACTTTTGTTTGATGCTATTCATTCAACAAGCTTTTGAGATTTTCTATGCCAGGAATCAGAGATGTAATGATGAATGCCACAACCCCTGTCCTAAAGTATCACTAGTAATTACAACAGAATGAGATTTGAAAGCATTGACTGTAAAACAAGTACTGTGCCTAGGGAAGCATGGGGAGGCATCAAAAAGAAGAAAGAGGCAGCCTGGAAATTATATGCATCAGACTGCATTAAGTGGAAAGAAAATCTTTGAACATCAGAAGTAGAATACTGCCTCCTCTTAGAATTCAGAATGATTCGCTAAGAATTTGAGGTTATATACTTAACAGTGTATCTTTCCTTGAATTATACTTGTTTCAATGTGTATGTCTAGATTTATTTTGTGATTATTGAATAATGCTAGACTGGAAGTTCCTTGAGGACAGAACTATGTCCATTTATCTTATTACTTTATAAGCTCTAGCAATGGCACATGGAAATGCTTAATAAATATGTTCCGAAAGCGAAAATAAAGGGGATGGGAGAGGTCTCGGAAGTATAAGTGATCATGTTTTTAACTAACACAGTAAAGGAAAAAAGCCTCAGAATCTATGAAAGGCATTCTTTCCCAGGGGGGCTTGCTCTGTTGTTTGGCAAGGGAGAAGGCCAGTAATCTGTAACCATTTTCCTCCTTCCCTTTTAACTCTGTTGGATAAAACATACATTTTTACCGATTGCAACCTTTTGGTTACTGTTTCAGCCTCTGAATACCTTGATGCACTATGAATACGTCTGTAAACTAGAAACGTCAGTTGAAAGATTTTTGGTTTCTGTTTTTGCCTTTTAGTGATTATGCTGACTTGTTCACTCTAATCCATCCGTTGCAATCAATAGTTTCTGGGAGACAAAAGTTTCACTTAAAACTTTCAAACTGCCTCACTAAGAATCTCACTCTAGTGAAAATTCTAGTCTAATACAGCTGACAAGAGAAAAAAGGTTTGCAATGTGAGTGAACAGAAACTACAGCTCGGGGGCTTCTGAAAATCTCTGTAAAGAGATGTCCTTTCAACGGCATTCCTGTATACGCCCTCAAAATTATTCGCCTTCAAGGTTTACCCGGTCTTAGTACTGAAAGCATAGTCAGGCTCGCAAATAACAGAGAAGCCGAAGGTCACCCGCCACCCCGCCCCCTGCGTCCCAGCAGAGTCAGTAAACATCAAGATTGCTTTCCGCAACTAAACGGGTTAGGGAACAGAACAAGTTCACCATTTTAGCTACAGTTAAGCGCACGCGGTACGCGTCACTCAATCCTTATGCGCAAGCGTATTAGGAGTACGTTCCCCCTCCCTTCCTGTGCACGCGCTCGGAGTCGGCAACTCTCGCGAGAGAAGCGAGATTTATTCCTACGTACCGGGCCGTGCTGCTTATGGCGGCGCTGGAGAGGGGGCGCTGAGCTGTTGGGGTGAGTACGACCTTAGGTCCAACTGGGGGTACCAAGAAACCAGGCTAAGGGATGATGAGAAGACCAATATTAAAGAGAGAGACTTCTGAGTCAAAGTGGCACTCCTAGAGCTTCGGGTAGGGAAGATCTTACCCTGAGCCCCTACCCGGGCCTTTTCCACCCGATCCCCATTCAGCCGTCTGGATTTCAGGTCAGGCCGCAGAGCCGCGGCGTAGAGTCAAGGCGAGGTGGACGCGCGTGTTGGTGGTGGTGGTGGTGACTAAAGTGGGGGGAGGGAGTGAAAATGGAGGCTCCGACCGCAGCCAAGATGGAGGCCAGGGGTGCGGGGCCCGTGCGCGGGGACTTCTGGGAGCTGTAGTCTGGCCGCTTCCTCCTCTGCGGCTTGGCGGAGGAAACGGGAACTACAAGTCCCGGCGGGCGGGGTGAGGGGGTGGTGGCGCGGTCCTTTGTGTGAGTCCGGCAGAGCCGGAGGCTGACGACAGGGGCCTGTTCTGACTCCTTTGGACCCTATTATTTCTTGGCGGTCATTTACTTGGGGATCTGACTACGATTACCAGAGCGCAATGCGGCAGTGGCGCCTCCTTTGTTTATGGACTGATACCCCGCTTCATCTAAGTGCTTTAAGACGTCTCTCTTCCCCAGCTTCATCTGGCACAGTAGCGCGGCAGAATTCTCACCCTTATTTCTACTCATTTAGAGCTCTCTGTCAGGTCTCAACACCCAACCTTCCCCTCTTCTTGATAAGGAACCAGCCCCTAATCTTAGGCATGTGTCTTTCACCCCTATATCCTGAGGTTAAGGGCGTGCTCTGCAAGAGCTCATTTAAGCCTTCCTACACCCCTGGCTCATAATGGTGCAAGAACCTGATCTACACTGTGCAATGAACCGTTTTGGTTTGTCATTCTATGTAGTTAGTTTTTTAGAGGGAGGTCGAACACATTTCGAGATATTTTATGTGTACGAAATCTTTGTACCACGGTTCTTTTGCTTTTAAGGTTTTAATTTAGGAACACCCAGATGCTTTCTCTTGTTTGATTCACGAGTGAGGCAGGGAACACTAAACATCCTTCAATCTGCAGACACAAAAATCTGAACATTGTTGGTCGAGGAATTTCCTTGTTTTGCACCTAAAATGAGTGTAAAGAATGTGGTTCTATTTTAACCGGTTGAGAGATGATGGAGCGGGAGGGAGGACGCTCAAAGGCACTGTGGTAGTTAAATCTATTTCCTTGTTAGAGCCTTAGCTTTTTTTGTGGCGATGGTATGAACTGACAGCTCTCAAAACTACCTGTCTATAAAATGTAAGTTCCAAATTATAGCCGACTGATACAAGTTTCTCTGTACCAAAATGCTGAGTAATTTTCATTGAATTTTCAGAAGGCAAGCATTCTCATTGAAATGTGGTATTTTGGTATCTTTTTGGTTCTAACCAGTAATGGGTATCCTTGGTTTGGATAAAGAGGGTTTTATACACTTGAATAGGCATCTGCCTGAGTCATAAATTTTAGATAAATATCCTACCTTGTTTCTCTGTTTCCTTTTAGTTCTAGATACTCAGTGAAAGAAATGCTAGTGGTTTGAGTAATTTTGCAGCTGCTCTGGATGTTTACCATGGCATGAGTATTTATAGCAGTTGAGGTGAAAAGTAAAGTATTTGAGACACAGAAATAGGTTTTCTTTTTTGTAAATAAGTTCTGACTTAAGTATGACCTTTAAAGAGTGTTGTTGAAAAATCTGGTAAATATCTAGCAAATAAAAATGGGAGTGTGAAAGTTGGTATGTCCTCCTTTGTCCACCATTTTTAAAATGCTTTCTTTTAGCTTGTGTTAAAATACACATAACATTTACCCATTTTAACCTTTAGCGTACCTTTCAGTGAACACTAAGTGTTTACATTGTGAGAACTATACACTTGACAAGGCAGTTGAAACATGGAAATGTCATTTGGATAAATTTTTAAGGAATTTCAGGATTGTGCTACAAAATAAAGTAAAAATCTTGATGTTGTTGAAGATCAAATAAGCAGAATTGATTTGCGTTTTAGCTGTCTTTTCAAAGAAACTACATTGAGGTTTTTCAACCCAAACTGTTTTATGTAGAACTAAACATTTTAGGAGTCTTCGTAATAATTACAAATAGAAGAATTACTACTGTATTTTGAAGACTTGGTAGCTAGAATGTCTTCAGTGGTAGGAGTGACTTGTTTCTTGAATCCCATCGGTTCTTGCTATTATTTCAGGGGTTTGCCAAATCAGGATTAAAAAATTCCTTTGTCTTAACCATTAGAATGTTTTTGCACTTGAATATGCGATTATCTAGTTAACAACAACAAAAGAACCCCAGCTTTTCAGTTTAGAACCCCAAGCTTGAGAAACAGTAGATGTTTCTGTTGTGCTGCATTTTTCATTAGGGATATTAAGCTGGATTTGATTTGTGGGCAGTATTCTGTGTAATAGTATTGAGTGATAATTTGGGGCATTGTTATATTTAATATATCCTTTTATACTGAGGTCAAACTGTATAGTTGGAAATAAATTTCCTCACGTACTTAGTTTGTAGCTATAGCCATTCATAACCAGTTCATGCACTTCTGCTTCTGATACTTAATAAGTGCAATCTCCTGCTATGTGCAAAATTGCTACATACTATCTCCTTTTATCCCCCAAAGTCTGCCCCACTGCCTTACATTTACTGTTGACTTTTGGACTTCCAATTCCTTTTTCTTTCAGCAGTCCCACACCAGTACGGTAGCCCGTAGACGTGTGTCTGCTGTATACTTGAACTGCACAGTTCTGAAGCGAAAGTTGTCGTAATTATAAAATAGTTACATTGGATTTTAAGGACTGTTAAAACAATTTTGGGTTTTTTTTAAGGTTGATTACCTGTGGAAAATAACACTTTGGATCTATTTGATTAAATAATTAAAATTAGTTTCACCTGTTTCTTTTGAGGTTAACATTACTAGTACATTTTCAGATATATGTGTGGCTGGCACTATTTTTCTGTTGACGTGTAGATTTAACTGCTCTCTGGTTCTGAGTCTGGAACTTTTTTTTTTTTTTAGCTTCTCATGCTTCTGTTAGTGTTTGTGAAAGCAGTTAAGTAACAATGGATATATAAATTTTAAATCTTAGTTCAGGCAACTAACAGCTTACCACAATTATTACTAAACATACACAAATAGTTTCAGCAGTTGGATTTTTTTCTATTTCCATTCAACATAACAAATTGATTTAGTTGGTTAATTATCTGAACTGTCATTTTCCTTTTTTTTTTTTTTTTTTCTATCCAAAAGAAAGATGTAGGCAGGCAGGCAGGAAGAGAGAGAGGGAAGAAGTATTCTATTTATTTTCATTTGGTTATTTGGTTGTATTGTCCCCCTACCTGCCCCAGGATGCAAACCCGGGTCCCTGGCGTATAATATGCACTGTGCTCTTGGCCACAGACAATAGGCCTTAGGCCTTAGGCTGGGGCTACCAAGGCTCACAGGCTCACTACTCAACCAGAGCGTGCCCATTTTCCTTAGATTCTAACATAAAAGTAAATTGAAACTGCTAAGTACTTCAATCATACAAAGTGTGTGTGTACCTATACATATATCTTGAGTTAATACAATAAGACATGAACTGGGAAGTTAAAGCAAGAATTTTACTCATAAATCAACATTAAAACATTTCAGTCCCATGCTCTTTATTTTCATATTGCTCTTCTTAAAGAAGTTACTCTGATGAAAGTGGATTAGATGGAAACACTCTGTAGACTGCTTTAGCCTTTTATTAATATTCTCCCCAAGTGAGTACAGTTTTTGAGAGTAATTCGTCAGAATAATAAGATGGATGATGTAACACATTTTAGATGGATTACTGACCACATAAATGTATTAATTAGTTCAACATGTATTAATATTGTGCCTACTGTGTGTCTGGCTTCTGCTAGGCCTTTGAAATAAAGCAGCAAATTTCAATAACAAAACAGGTGATAATAATTTTAAGGCGGGTGGAATAGGGAATGGCCGTTTGATTATCAGTTCAAGCAAAGGAATTAGTTTTAATTCCTAATTAAAATTAGTTTTAACGTGACATTAGTCAATAATTAATGCTGTATTGTTTCCATACAGAGCCAAGGAAGAGTTAATTATTTAACAGACAAGGCGACCCTCACTCTACATTTAAATCATTGTTTTTTGATTGATGCTCCCTGTTCATTAGGAAGTGTCTAACTTTTGTGGAAGGTTGAGTGGAGAATGATACATTGTGTTAGAGGGTTAAGGCAAAATAAATTGTACCCTCCATGGGTGTTAATAATCTTGGCATGAATGGATAACCAGTAACATTTAAAATGCCCAGCTAGTATTTTTCCAGTGTTTCTTTACATGTTAACTTGATTGAAAGTGTTTACTTAGCTGTAAGAATCTCATAGCCGTGAACATACTAATTAAATGACATTCTCAGTCTCTCAATTATTCCTGATAGCTGGTAGGTTTGAGCTTTAATCAATCCTAAAGGCTTCATTGGTGCCCACAAGACTTGTTCTAGTACTCTAGATTTTAGATTCTGGAAGTCTATTTTTTTGTTTCTAAGTGACAAACTCCACCATTCTTAACAAATTTAATGCCTTTGACTGGGTTAGTGAATCCAATTTTGTTTTTCAAAGTAAAATTTTTTTTTTTTTTCATAAATCATACAGCCCTGTCCTTAGCAGTTTGATGAAATTCACACCTATGTTATTAGATAGTCTTAGTTTCATATATAAGCCTAAGGTATTAAGGTAAAACAGGTATTCCAAGTCTGTTCATAAAAGAGATGGATTTTCTTGATTGGATTAATTGGGGCTTTATGCAGTTAATCAAAACAAAATAATTTAAAGCTTGGTAAAACTGTCCACTTGAATTGTGTTCCTTGCCTCTTGTGGATTAATTATCTATTTGTTATATTAGTTTTCTGTTGTGGTTACGTTTAGTAATACTGGACTAGTCGCTAAAGAGGGTTCTGATAAAGAAATATGAATTTGTCTTTCAGAAATTTAAAATATAATTGGAGAAACAAAATACATAAAAATGAGCAAAGTTGAAGAAATGATTTGGTACCAAAAAGAATGAGGCAAGGAGTGGGTGTTACTGTCTTACATAGTGAAAATTAAGGTAATAAACTTGTGCTCGAGTGTCACCTTGAAGATGGTAAAAATTGCATTCTTTGTGGCAAGACCTTATGCATAAGGATGATTAGAATTCAGGGATTTCCCAAGATGTTTAAGGATCAGGGCAGAAAATGGACTTATTTTAGGAGAACTGAAGAATAGTAGAAGGTAAAGATGGAAAAGTAGAATAGAAGCACCTGGCATGGTGTAGAATATACTGGCTGCAAGTCAGAAACACCTTGGGGGAAGAGGGGTAAAGAAAATACACCAACACCTGGGACTTAACAACCTAAGTGAAGCTAAGCTAAGGATCTGAGGGGGCGTGTATGCACATACACGTAGGCACCTGTGCATTTCTTTGATTAGAAGTGGGGACTTGGAGCAACAGTTTGATAGCACAGTGATAGACATGATTCGAGGAAAACATTCAGAATTCATTTCCTAAAGCTGCGTTGACAAGTTTCCACAAACTGGATGGATAAAAACAATAGAAAATGATTATTACAGTTTTGAAGGCTAAAAGTCCGAAATCAAGGCATCCGGTAGGAGCAGACTTCTGAGAGCTGAGAGCTGTGGTGGAAACCCCCCCCCCCCCAACCTTCTGTTGTTGGCTGACAACCCTTGGTATTCATATTTTGTAGATGCTTCTCTCCAGTCTCTGCCTCAATCATGTGGTTGTCTTTTCCCTGTGTTTCTTACTTTCTTTGACTTCTTAGATTTGGGCATGCACCAGGTTATCCTGGTGACAGACCTCTGTTTTCTCCTGAGGACTTCGACTTGATCTTCAGGTTCTTGGCAGCCTATGTTGCTCCTAATAGAAGTCGCACCCTCTGATTCTGGCCTCATAAAACCTTGTCCTCCCTCAGGAAGAGAGGATTCAGATATGTAGCCACAAGGCCATGGTTCCTAAGGCCCCTTCCAGCTGCCCTGGCTATATCCTGTCACTCCCCTAGACTGATGATATAAGAGGAAGACGCAGAGTTCCCTGAGTGGGTTTCTACTTTGGCAGGTCAACAATTAAAACCAAAAGTAGAATCAATTCCACAGTCCATTCCAAGAACTAGAAAGTTCTACACGAGACATCTTGAATTTTTCCAGTACTGTGTATTTTTCTCTTTAGATTCCAATTTTCTGCCTCTGCCATATTCTCTCACTTTTAGATTTTCCTGTGATAGGCATTAACTTATTTTATTAGTAGCCATTCATCATATGCAGTTGATGAGAGCTCGTCACTGGCATCAACAATCACCCAGGTCAGTGAGCTGCATTGGATCAGAGCAGTACTAAACACCAAGGACACCAGTGCCTGGCGTGTAGCAAGGCCTTAAATATTGGTTGAATGACTGAAGAAATGACTATGTAATTGGAGGAATCACTGAAGACTCATTTGTAAATTTTGCTTTTGGTTCAGCTTGCCCAAACATTCCCAAGAAAGTAGGTTGTAACTTCCCTTGCCGTAAAGTTATGAGCTACTTTTTAAAAAATTACGAAGGTAATCCATGAAAATATTCTTATAAAAGATTCAAACGTTCGAGCAGTGCCCATCGTCAGATGAGTGTATAAAGAGCATGTGTTGTGTATACGTGCGCGTGCACGCGCGCGCACACACACACACACACACACAGAGTGAGCTCTTACGCATCCCCCAGAAAGATGGAATCCTGTCATTTGGGACAACATAGATGGACCTAGAGGGGATTACGCCAAGTGAAATAAGTCAAGGAGAAAGACAAGTTGGATAATCTCACTCATGGAATATAAAGAAACAAAGCAAAGAAGCAAATAAAACAAAAACCAACCCCTGCTCATTGACAACAGGACTGCTGTTACCAGCAGGGAAGGGAGGTGGTGATGAGAGGAAGGGGGCTTTAAAAAAAATTAATTTTTTTAAGTAGTTGAATTGAAGGGGTAGCTAGGATTAAGAACTTTCGAAGATTTTGGACAAGGAGCCGAGGTGAATTAAAAGTTCTAGATAGATCAGCCTGACAGTGTTTTGTGAAAGAAAATGGAAAGGGTTGACAAACCAGAAGTCATCAGATCCATGAATTAAAATATACTATTTGGGATAAAAGATGGATACAAAAGATATCTTGAAGAAAATGCTGATAAGATTTGCAACATTGGGGAGTGAAGAGGGAACATCATTACAGAAGTGGCCCTCCTTCAGGCCACTTAAATTACTCTGAATGGGGACGAAGCATAGATAATGCTTTAGTTTTCCAGATTGAGAACTATGTTTTTAAGAAATATTGGTATGCACCCTGGTGGAATAGCAGTTAGGTCAGTTTCTTCTGATGGAGCGCAAGGCCACTTACCCCATAGGTTCCAGTTCCGAGTCCAGGGAAAATCATCCAGTGTGAACAACTAGATAAAAATAAGATGCTGTTTCTTTCTCTTCCTGCCTGTCTGCCTGCCTGCCTACTTACCTTCATTCCTACCTGCACCTTTTCTTTTAAAAAAAAAAAAAAATCTATTATAGGTAATAGAGTGATCTGAATGAAATGAACGAATCAAATGTAATAATTTGAAGTAACAGTATAGTCATAGAATATTAGATTATTGTCACACAAAAGACTACCAGTCAACTACTATTAAGTTTTCATTTTGTTTATGAGAAACTGAAACTTAGATTAGGTGATTTATCCATGTGGTTTACAAGTATCACTATTAGAATGAAACTCCTACTCTAAGCTGTTTTACCATCTAATGACTTCTTAAACTTAGTCATTCTTATTTCTGATGGTTTTCAAATGAATATGCCCTTTATCTCTCAGCGTATCTTAAATGTAGCCAAATCTTCTATACCTTTTTCTCTCCATATAAATTATTTTGTTAACATTTGCGTTATTGTGAAATAGTTGTTTTTATAGCTCATCTAAAAACCCAGTTCTGTGGTTTCATTTTATAAATACATTACATTCTCTTTTCATCTCTTCATTTTAATGTTTTCTATAGATATTTTTCATCTGTTTTATGACAACAGCGAAAATGAGATTTCTGTTCCGTTCGTCTCCCATAGGGTATCAGTACTTCATACATTTTCATCAAGAGCTAAGACTTAAGTTGAAGTGCTTCAGAATCTGGCTCTATCCTTCCTGTTACTACATGTTCCAGTTCACGTTAACTTAGATAACTCTTCTAGCTAGCTGACCTATTGGTTCCTCTGAAACAGGTCGCATGTGCTGCCACAATCATTCATACAGCTTCACTTGATGCCAGGCAGAGAACATCTTACAAGTGGTCCCTGCTCTCAAGAACTTAGAATTTAGTGGTATACTTTGGTTTGGCTAGTGTGATATTTCATACCTAGAACAATTTACTGTTTTCTTTCTCTTTCAACTCTACCTTTTTCTTTAAGCTCAAATTCCACTTCTTAAAGGTATTCTCCAAGCTATGCTCACTTGCTTGGATGCACAGAAAGAGGCGAATGAACAATTAAGTGGTATCTCTAGTATAGTATGTCATATGCTAGATTCCTAGATATTAGTTGAACAAACTATTTTGCTATTTTGTGCTGTATTCTGATTTTTCTCCATGCTTAAATCTCAGCAAGAGTATAAACGACCTGATGGCAGACTTCTTTTATATTTTCCATAGTATCGTAAAAGTGCTAGATGTTTATAAAACACTCATACTGAAGTGAGTATTATGCTGTGTAACTTAGTTTGTTAGGGTTGGAGGGAGGTATCAGTACAGTATTTGGAAATAATTTGGAGTCTCGAGTGTGTGATACCAAAGGAGGGCTATCCATAACACTAGAGAGATTGCCCTATTAACATGAAATGAGTGTACTTAAGTTAATGAGTTGAGTTTGTTTCTTATTCATTCTCTGTCCTGCTTTTATGTAACTTAAACTATAATATCTTCATTTTTTATCTTTAGTATGAAGTGTAACAGAACAGACTTTACCACCTGAAACTGCTGCTTCAAGTTCAGATCAGGCAAGGAATAAACCTCGAAACAACCAACAAGACCAAAGAAGAGTACACTTAAGTTGAAGACACAACACTTGATCTGAAACAAGAAGTTTGTGCCTACTCAACAGCTTTGAAAGAGCACTTCCCAACGCTGCTAGTAGTCTTTGTTTTCTTCAGTGCTGTACTGTGAGATTGCCCGGTGCAGCAGCAGTTGTATTCTTTATTAGCTTGATAGATCATTTTCTCTCGCTTTTTTTTAATACTAGCAACTTTCATCCTTTGAAACGTGTGCTGAAAAAGAAGAATCAGCAAATACTACTGAAAGTGCAATATTTGATTATCACTGCGAGGTAGGTTTGTAGTTTCCTATTGGCAAGAATCAGTTTATCATTCTGGATTTCCTAATTACTTGGTCAAATATAAAATGATCTTAATCTGGTCCCTTCTAAAGATATTCTGAAAATAATTTATATTCTCAAATATTTAGTCTGAAAAATCTGGATAACTTATTTTCTCTCTTTAGGCAACGAGTAATTTTAATGGCCAAAACTGGGATTTTTTTTCATACAATGTATTTGTTAATACATGCTGATTTTAACTTATTCATCTCTTAGAAAAACCCTATTTGTATTATATAGAAATACTATATAGATTCCTACCAGAATGCCTTTTGCAGTCTGTTTTGGGATCTTCGTAACAAAGGTAAAGAAAGTCTACAGAGAAGGGACATTTGAAGGTGAGTAGTTCTTTGTTTAGAGGAAGAAGAGTCTTCTGGTATAGGTTAACTAGGATGACAGAATAAGCACAGATTGAAAACACATGGTATAGACTGAGTAGTCCATATGAGCAAATCAGAGAATATAGTTTTGTGAGGGTAGAGAGATTAGAAGGGGAGATTTGCTTGATTCAGGTTCGAAGGGCCTACTATAGTCTACTTTGTAGGAAAGTTGGCAGATGTTTATAAGTATAGGTTCAATGGATTTTATATTTCAAAACTGATTTACTGATTCATATTTTTCAGTTATATTTCAGAAGTATGTCTTTAAAGGACAAATGGTATCATTTTTAAAAGGCTAGGGCTGGGAAAACCTGTCAAGAACAATGGATAGAGTGTAAGGAAAATAAAATCTAGGGTATAGGAAAAGGAAGAGACACTAGGTTTTAGAATGTAAGGAAAATAAAATCCAGGGTATAGGGAAAGGAAGAGACACTAGGTTTTTGTTTTGGGGGTTTTTTTACAAATGTACTCTTGTTCTCACATCAGGACCAAAGTTAGATTGAGGAAGAGGCAGTATTAATGTAAACATTTTTTAACAAATATTCCCTGCATGTGTTTTCATTTTTGTGCAACCTGTAATTGTACCATTAGTTAATGTTAAGGCTGCGGGTCAAAGAGAGCCTCTGAATGTTTGACTGATTAAAAACATTAGCTAGAAGTTTGTTTAGAGTTCAAATTGTTCTTTAGACTTCTAGGATTCCAGCGACTCCACAAAAGTTTTCCCCAAGGGATTTATTAAGAGGATATCTGACGTTTTCAGATGAAGTATTGACAGCAATCTATATTTATATAAAATTTGACAGAATGAAGAACTTTGCTAATCTTTATCACAACAGGCACTAGGTTTTTGATGGTAGAAGTGATAGAACTTGGTAGCCAAGTGATGCGAAGATGAGCCTGTAGGGACTTAGACTTACTCTATCTAGTTATCCAAACTAGAAACATTTGTTATTAATAGGAATAGAGAAATTAGACAAGGGCTTGCTGAAATTAAAATATGTTATTATGGCAAATTTACTTTGTTCATTAGATACTAATCTGAAGTTGAAATATGCTAGAATAGAATGTTAAACCATGGTTAATTTGGGCAAAGTAGAGTTCTGAAAGGTAATTTTTCTTTTTAATCTTTAGTTTCCAGATTTTCTAAAATGATTTGATTATCACTGCCAGGTAGGTTTGTAGTTTCCTATTGGCAAGAATCAGTTTAAAGGATCAGAAATAAAGGATTGAAATTTAGAAAGAAATAATTTATAGATAATAAAGGAAGAAATGCCACAGAAGAAAATGTTCAAAGAAATAAATAAAATCAGAAACACCAAGGAAGATAATTTCAAGAACTTGGTGATAAACCTTTTTTTAAATGCTGCAGTGATCATATAGAATAAGTGAAAATAGGTCATTCCTAGGTTTTATAAAAGCTTCATCACCACTTTAAGAAGCAATAGAACTTTGTCTCAGTTAACTTAAAGATTAATGACCTTGCTGTATATATGAATTGTTAACTGAAAAATGCCAGTAATACAAATTCATTTAAATTGTTTTCCATAAACATACTCAGTTACTTGATTTTAGGGTTATTATACACTTGCTTTTTGTTTGTTCCTACCTCATCTGATTTTTTAAAAATGGTTTTAGGCTTAATAATTGTGCCGAGTTAGATAAGGAAGACACTGCAAACTGAAGCAGTACAGTTTTATCTTTACTCTTCAGAAGGGTAAAACGTAAGACACTTGGGCTTTTGTTTCATTTCTTTGACACGAAGTTTAGAAATGGGTTTAAAGTAGAATTGCTTTTTTGGCTAGCCAAATGATTGTATTCTGGATATTAGTTTTCTCCAGGAACTTTTTTTACATAAATACCCCTGTGTGGCCTAAATTCATCAAAAATTAAGTGATACATATTCACATACTTACATACAGATAAATAACACAGAGTTGGGAGTATTGACAATAAAAATATGTTTTGATTTTGCAGTTGTTGGCTTTAATAGAACCCCAGATTTTAAAAGGGGGCTTTGGTAAACTGTGATAGAAGTAGTGCATAATTAGGAATGAATAAATACAAAAAGTTTTAAGATTAGCCCTAAAAAATAACAAGAAAGGAGATGGCTTATTGGAAATTCAGTTTATAAAGGTAGATGTCAGTTGGTTTGGTGAATGTTTTGATCAAGACACTCTAAAGGTGACAAAAACAAAGCAAAGGAACATCAAAAGAAAGCGAAAGCCCCATATGAATGAGAAGATAACAGGATAACTAGCTAGGGTTAGGTAGTCGTTAATGGACCAGGAATTGTAAATGTCTTGATTGATTTTCAAAAGAGTATAAAAGTTTTTCAGTAAGTATCTCATGATAGCCTAATGGTCAGTATGGAGAAATGTAGGTTGAAGTGATGGACTGATTTTCAGAGGGCTCCAGATGTGTGCTGCCATTCTATCCTTGTCCTACTTTTTAAAAGGACCTAATAGCATATAGTAATTTGACTACTTAATGTGCTAGCAATATTCAGGGTTTCTTAGGTGTAGCAACTAATTTAAGGAAGGGACTATAAGGAGGATTAAAAGATAGATTACTAAGTCTAATCATTTAAAATTCTCCCTGTAAGTTGAAACTCCAGGATGTTTTTAAGCATTAGGTTCATTTTTATTTAGAAACAAATGATCAGTTAAGAAGTACTTAAAAGAGAACTTGATTTTAGTAATTTAAATTTTCTTTTAGTTATCATGCAAAGTTACTGAAACTTTTACTCGGTAGTTACTTTAAATATAGCCAAAAGATAACAGTTACTATGAAAATGTTTATATTCAGAAAACTGAAAGGAACAATGGAAGCTCGTTTGGATTAAAACTAGAGTTTTCTAAAATTGTCTTACAGTGAAATCGGCAGCCATTTCTAAATTAATTGTCAGTAGAAGCCAAGCAAACTTTTTTAGGAAAAGAAGGGAGACAATAACTCAAGATACAAGAAGAAATTAGGAAGCATCAATGTAAACAATTTTTCCCAAGATTTTGAAACCATCTAGGTCTTTACTTTGTATTTGAGGAAGCAATCCCAGAGAAGTTAGAAGTAGGAAAAAAAAAAAGACTTGAACCAGTCATTTGATTCTAGTTTCATGTTCTTCAGGGAACTTCAGTTGGTTTCTTGAAAGTAAAGTTTAAATTTGACCAGTGATTTTTTTTTTTCCCAATTGCCTTATTAAAGGGAGGTGGTTAACACTGATGACTTTCCAGCTGAAAAAAAAATACATCGAAAAGAGTAGAAAGTCTAAATCATGAGGTTGGGAATTTTCTAGAACAGTACTGATCAATTATAGGCACTCAAGTTTTGGTGTAATATATAAGGCAGTGATTAAAAATGTGGACTGTGGATTCTACTCCCATTTACTGTTTTTAGTTCTGTGCTTTTAAGACACCATACAGATGTTTTCTCGTTAAATAAAGTTGCAGCAGGAAGAAAAAGTAGAAGGAGAGGCATCTTTATTTAGTTGCTCATCTTGGTTGTTATCCCTGACCTGGATGTAAAAACCAAGGGATTTGAAACGTGTGGGGACTGTGCCCAGCCCCTAATTCACCAGGGTACACCTCGTCTGTGAGCATTAAATTATATTTTTCTATTTTTTTATATACTTATTTTCTTTAGTCATATTACAATTATAACCTAAACACTTCACACATTTCTAATGACTAGCATTTATATAAAATACTATGATTTGAGTCAGTGTTAGGCTGTATTTACAGAAATTTGTTATTAAAACATTTCAGTGAACGCATTTGTAAATTAAACCTTGTCCACATTTTAAATTTCCCCAGGATGTTTTTCCCATTGGAATTATGGGAAACACCCCTCAATGCATGTTGCTCAATTGCATTTCAGATTGCAAATTGCACCAGTTTACCACTATAAAAGTATATGAGCATATTGTTCTTAGACCAGTTACTCAATATTTTTTAATGTTTTTGGTAATTTGATGAGTACTTTGTTGTATTTAAATTGTGTGCTTAAATTGAAGTTTTTGCGTTTAATGGCTAGTTTTAAAGATTAACATGTTCATTTGTCTTACTATCTTAGGTACGTCGATAAATCCTCTAGTGTCCCAAGCACTAATTGTCTAGACTCAGGATTTAACTTCGAACCAAAAGTCACCAAGAGTTTATATTCTAATTGTTTAGTTCTTACTGGTTTACTTAAATTCTTTAATAATATATTTGCATTGTTTTCTTTAAGCTTGAATATAAAAGCTTGTAATTTTTTTCCTTATTAAAGAAAGGAAAGGAAAAGAGAACGAATCATTTTATAAGCAAGGAAGAGGAGGAGAAAGAAGTACTTAACTTTGTCTTATTTTGGTTTTCTCCCTACCCTGAGTCTCATACTCTGGTCTGTAGCTTTACATGGTCCACACCCCAGTCACCAGCTTAGTGCCTGAGCCACCAGGAAGTGCCAAATACTTGCACTTTTTATATAAGCAAGTATTAATACTTTGCGGCTTTTTCTTTTGATTTAAAACCTGCAAAGTTCCCCCCTCAACAAGAGTTACGTAAGTGAACGTCATGAGTAGGCAGTCAGGAAGAGAAAGGAGGAAGAAGTATATTTTTACTTACTTGTTCATACTGGTTTTCTACCCCTGGACCCAGGACTTAAACCCAGAGGTATGTGGCTTGCTCCTTTGGAGGCGATTAACCTAACCACTGCTCCATCAGGGAGTGCCAATGTATTCTTTATTTTTAATTTAATTTTTTATTGTAGTGATTATTAAACACATTAAAATGATTTTCCGTGTATAGGTTCCCCATTTCTTAGTTGTGTTTCAATACACAATGCCCTCTACCAAATCAGTCACCAAGTGTTCTTCCCCATTGTCCCCTGGGCTCCACCACCATTTGCCCCTGCCTGCCCCATTCCCTTTTGGTAACCTCAGTTCTGTTGCAAATGTTTCAGGGTTGGTTATGTTTCATCTGTTCCTTTGCTTTGTTTATTCACATTTCATGTATGCGTAAGGTCATCTGGTATCTGTCTTTCTTCTTTTGACTTGTTTCACTTAGCATAATCCCCTTTAGATCCATCCATGTTGATTCAAATGACAGGGTTTCATCTCTACTAAGGACTGTGTAGATTTCTATTGTACATATACCACATCTTCTTGATCCATTCATCTGATGTTGGGCACTTAGGTAATTTCCAGTTCTTAGCTGTTGTAAACAAGGGCCGCAATAAACAATGGGATGCACACATCTCTGCGGATGGGTGTTTTGTATCTTTTGGCTAGATGCCTAGAAGTGGAATGACTGGATGACAGGAGATTAACATCTTCAGTTTTTGGAGAAATTCTCAAACTGTTTACCAAACAGGTTGAGCTAATTTGCACTCCCACCAACAGTGCAAAAGTGTTCCCTTTTCTCCACATCTTTGCTAGCATTTTGTTGTTTCTAGACTTTTGGATAATAGCCAGTCTTTCAGGTGTAAGGTGATATCTCCTTGTTGTTTTAGTTTGCATTCCCCTGATAGAATGTGAGTGGGACATAATTTCATGTGCCTGTGGGCCATCTATATATTCTCTTCAGAAAAGAGTCTCTCCAATTCCTCCTCCCACTTTTTGATTGGATTACCTGTTCTTCTGTTGTTGGGCTTTATGACTTCTGTGTATATGTTGTATACATATTTGTATATAGATATTAAGCCTTTTTCAGAAATATCAAATGCAAATATCTTCTTGCAGTTGATTTTCTTTTGGTTTTGGTGATGTTTTCTCTTGTTGTGAAGAAGCTCCTGAGTTTGATGTAGTCCCAGTTGTTTATTTTTCTTTGTTTCCCTTGGTGGTAGAGTTGAGTCCCCAAAGGCTTCTCTACAAGTGATGTCATGGAAAGTCTTTTCTGTATCGTCTTTTAAGAACTTTATGGTTTCTGGTCTTATGCC